>JASPKZ010000327.1:0-103421 GCA_030220185.1 Diploptera punctata
TTAGGTTATATTTAAGGATTTGGAGCTGTACACTTACTTAATGAGCCAGTGCAATAGATTACATCAAAATATAATTTAGTTTAAATGGCGCTTTGCCGGTTGATGCATAATATCGTCAAATTATACAAACGCAAAACGGTATTAAGATTAATCATGAAAATAGGTTTTAAAATTTTTTTCTATGCATTATTAACAAATTGACAGCGTTTAGGCTTTTTTTTATTCACTGACTTCTATTGGGTTCTGATAATAAAGCACAGGGGTGTCTCTAAAGTCATATCCATTTGAATGAAGGAAGCTAGTGATAGAAAAATTAATGTTATTGTGAAGTTTTACACATATTCTACTGTGTTTGTACATGACCGTCATCTAGGTGAAAACACATGCTCCATCTTTCAACTGTTAAACGAAAAGTAGACCTTAACATTTAAATTATGATATAAGAAAGAACTAAATATTTCCAAACTTACAGACCGAATAATTAAATATAGGAACGATTGGAAATACCATATTGATAGAATGCCAGAAGGAAGATTTGCAAAATGATTGATAAATTATGAACCGCACGGAAGGAGAAATGTAGAACGCCCACACCGAATATGGTCTGAACAATTTTAACATTCTAGCTTTCATGAAACCGGAACGAGCCAACATGCTTAATCCCTGGATGATGATGAACAATTAAACCGTAAAAAAATAGCCTGCTGCTTCTGTAATACGATTCCGTAAATCAAGCAGCCGTGATAAGGACGTTTTCGTAGAGCGAAACGTAGAATTTTCCACACTGTGTTGCAAAGGGAATTTAACTTCCTATTGAGGCGTCGAGTTGATGCGCTCGGACTACCACTGGCAATTTCAATCTGCTGCACTGTTTCTGCTGGTACGCGTTGTCGCCCATGACGTGCCTCATCACACACACTGCCGGTACACATAAATTTGCTTAGAAGTAGACGAATGAGTGCTTTTGTTGGGGCTGGTTTAGGAATGCATGGATAAATTCAGCTCTGTCGTCTTCATACGGCAATCCGCGTACCCGTGCAGAAACAACGCCAATCCGTTCTTCCGTGCTAAACGTGTTGCACTAAGCTAACAGTGTATGAAAAAAGTAGCGTTATCATTAAATTGATAGTGATTTTAGGACATTCTGTATTTTAATGTTCGGCCACTTTGTCTAAACCAGGGCTGTTAATAAGTCCTCCCTACAGTAGAGTAGGTGTAAAAACCGGCAGCGAATCACACGACGGCTTTTGATCAGCTGACTAGTTGCTTCACTTACAATGGTTGTCGTCATGGTTACGGGACAACAGACACATAACACATTTACAGAGGATGTTACAGTATTGCCAAGTCTACCCTTGTACTACTATGGGCAATTCTTCTAGCTAAGGAAGAGTACACAGTTCAGCCTGTAACTGCTCCACTTTCGACTATTCTTCTTGCCGGGGTTCTCACGCTCTTTTTGGAAATAATCTCTAACGTTAAGAATTGTTTCTCTGGTTTGCGAACTGATAGTCTTCCGACTCCTCCGCGGCATTATGACGCTTAAATTCACAGATAACACCACACTGTAATAATACTCCAACTGATTCATCCACCACACAAGACCGTACTGACTTGACAACGCCGCTTTGATTTGTAAACCGCGTGCAGTGGTCTCGCCAAAAATCGGGTAGGTGTGGCCACGCCGGATTTTAGAACGACTCGACTGTAGGCGTGAAAAGGCTGTCATTCCATCCTTCCCGCATACAGGTGCACTCCCAATGAAACAACACAACTGACAAGTGAGTAGCAGTGCTCCATTGTGCAGGGTCTCTCGCGCACAATAGTACAATAGTCTTCAGGTCTGCGATTCTCCTGGCCAGATTGCATACTGTAGATATGAGTGGAAGCTGGGATATAACTTACGAATTACGAATTTAACCATTCGTAAAGTGATTTGTCCATAACAAACGAGATCAGAATGGATTAAATGTGATGCACGCTACACCGGAATCAAAACGACGATATACAACTTTATGAATGCAACTCAAAGTCATGGAACCACTATAAAATGTATAATCTAGTGTATCATGCTAAGTGAACACAGAAATAGATCATCCAATATTTAAAAATACTCTCTCCGAAATAGCCTACAAATATTTTCAAACAGGATCAAATAATCCCATAGGGTTATAAATAGAAATATTGATAAAATCCCCTTCCATCCTTACTTTTCCATTAAAGACATAATATTTATTATAATTTGTCAACATGTCTGAAGAAGGTACAGTGTACCGAAACAGCTGTCACTGAGTTATATAATACTTACTTACTTACTTACTTACTTACTCACTGGCACTATCGAACCCGTAGGTTCATGGCTGCGCGGACATAAGCTCTCCATACATCCCTATCCTGAGCTAATGCTTTCCAATCATTTCCTGTATAATCTACTTCCCTCAAATCATAGTTAATGTTGTTCTCCCACCTCATTCTTGGTCTACCAACTGGGCGTTTTCCTTCTGGCTTTCCTACAAGAAGTTTCCATGCACGTCTTTCATTCCCCATACGCGCAACATGTCCTGCCCATCGCAGTCTACGGGACTTAACTGTTCTTATTATATCTGACTTCCTATAAAGACCATGTAGTTCATTGTTATGTAGTCTTCTCCATTCACCTTTCTGTTCATCTCTCTTTGGTCCAAAAATTTTCCTAAGAACTTTATTCTCAAATACTCGTAATCTCCTTCCTCCCTTAAAGTAAGAGTCCATGTTTCGCACCCATATAATATAACTGGTAGAATAATAGTTTTATATATTTTCAGCTTAACGTTTTTTGAAAGGAGTTGGGACATCAAAAGTCTCTGCAATGCATAATAGCATGCATTTCCAGAATTGAGCCTATGTTTAATTTCTTTGTGCATCTCATTCCTATTTGTGATTATTGTTCCTAGGTATTTGAATTCAGCCAATTCCTCAAAAATTTCCCTCATTTGTCATTAGCTGTCCATTTCCATTATATAATGTATTTCTACGTGTGACCATATATTTAGTTTTACTGATATTTACTTCCAGTCCTAATTTCTTAGTGTTACTCAATAGTGTGTGCGTGTTGGCCTTTAGTATCTCCTCGCTATCGGCCAGTAGTACCACATCATCAGCATAAACTAACAGCTTATTAATACCATTCAGTTGTAAGCCTTCCTTATTCTCTAAAGATTTAATGGCATGCTCTAGTACAAAATTAAATAGTAGAGGAGATAGTGCATCTCCTTGCTTCAACCCATTCTGGATTTCAAAAGTGTCTGAAAACTGTTTGCCTACACGCACCCTACTCGTTGAGCCATTTAGACACATTCGTATAAGTCTAACTAACTTTTTGGGAATTCCGAACTCCAGCAGGATACTATATAACTTCTCTCTCTTAATTGAATCATATGCTTTTTTGAAGTCTACATATAGTTCATGTACAGTACCATTATATTCCCATTTCTTTTCTAAAATCTGTCTTATACTAAAAATCTGATCTGTTGTAGACCTGTTTCTTCTAAATGCACATTGATGATCTCCTAGAATGTCATCAATATAGGGAGTAAGTCTGCTTACTAATATATTTGTTAGAATTTTGTACGAAGTTGAAAGTAATGAGATGCCCCTCCCTATAGTTGTTGCAATCAGTTTTATCTCCTTTCTTATAAATTGGTACGATAATTGATTCCTTCCATTCACCTGGAAGAGCTTCTTTTTGCCAAATCATACTAAGCAACCAGCGTATCTTGTCCATCAATTTTTCTCCCCCTGATTTTATCAGTTCTGCTGGGATCTCATCTGAACCTGATGCTTTATACATCTTCAATTTTTCAATCGCCAATTCTTCGTTTGCCACATTGTCATCTGAAGATTCCAGTACTTCAAATCTATTAGCAATTTTGATTTGGTATTCTTGCCGCATTTCATCATTTTTCAAGTTTTTTAATTCATATTTTACTGAATCATCTTTAGCGTTTGTTCCTCTCATAAGCGATAGCCGTTGTCTGATTTTCACCCTGACCAGATGATGATCTGAATTGCAGTCTGTCCCTCTAACTGATCTAACATCAATGATGCTACTGTGCCAGCGTTTATCCACTAATATATGATCTATCTGGTTCCGAGTTTCTCCATCTGGGGACGTCCAGGTGTATTTATGAATATCCTTATGCTGAAATGTTGTGCTCTTAACAATGAGATTCTTTGATGTGGCATATGTGACTAATCTAACCCCGTTGTCGTTACTATCTTCATGAAGACTGAATTTGCCTATTGTTGGTTTGAATATATCTTCCTGCCCCACTTTTGCATTAAAATCTCCTAAGACAATTTTCATATGATATCGTGAAAGGCTATCAAATAAGCATTCTAATTCTTCATAGAACTCATCCTTGATCTTGTCATCTTTATCTTCTGTGGGGGCATGTACATTTACAATTATAAAATCATGTTGTTTACCCTTTAGAATTATGTATGATATCCTATCACTAACAAACTTAATATCTCGGATAGCGGATAGGATCCTCCTTCTGACTAAAAAACCCGTTCCAAATGCAGGTCTTTCTGCACCCCCATAGTATAATGCAAAGCTTCCTGATTCCTGACTACCTTCTCCTGGCCACCTAACTTCCTGTAAAGCGACTATATCCAAGGGCGATTTATCTAATTCCCGCGTTAATACCTCTAGTGCCCCAGTAGAACCCATGTCCGCATTTCTTGACGGTTGTATTTTTACGGTGAAAGATCGTCACTCTTTCGACCAAGGTACTTATTTCGTCTGGCTTATCACCTTCGACCAGTCCGGCATGGGTAACCCTATCGGCAGCAATGCTACCGCCGGCATAGCTCTCAGGATCATTTAAGCACACAAGCCACTCCACCACGACAAGGTAAAGATACCATGGAGGGACTGAGTTATATAATAAATATGAAATTAAATAAAACTACGTTTTATTTTATTTAATTAATAATATTTATTGACGGCATTTTGTTAACCCGGGACTGGTGGCGCGGGGTATTTTTCCGACCCCACATGATTTTACGTTCTAAAAATTAGTATTACTTATTGGAATATGTCACTCTGTGTCCACATAGCTGTCAGTGCATTCTTCCCCTTTTGTTTCATGTCAATAACCCCAACCTAGAAGCACAATTTCTAAAGATATAATTAAAATAACCCGTGGTGCGGTGACAGGATCCCATTCTCCCCCAAGACATCCGTTATGTTTGTATAGATAAAAGTGAAGTTGTTGTAAAAACTATATTTCGTAAGTGCAGCATAATTTGTGTAAAAAAAAAGCTTGCATTCCACAATAATTTGTGTAAGATTGTCAGTTCATAAACAAAAGAGTTTTTGTACTAAAAATGTGGATGTCACATTAAAATAACTACCGTAAACAGTGACAGACGATATAGATACAAAGATGTAAACATGCAAGTCAAAACAGCTGGACAGTACATCAATAACAATATATGCTAATAATAATAATAACAATAATAATATGTATTATTATTATTATCATTATTAATATATCGCCATACAAATTTAAAATTAAATTCTATATAACAACAATATTTATAAGATGATTATTTACGCTTTTAAAATTTAATAAAACAATGGCGGTTTGTAACACTATTGTATGGAAATTATTGTGGAATGCAAGCTTTTTTTTTACACACTGGGTCTTGACCAAAAATCAGGAACGAAGAATGGAAACGTCAGAAATGAGGTTTCTGAGGAGTAAGGCTTGCTATACAATAATGGATCAAAGGCGAATAGGGGATACACGAAGATAACTGAATATATGCAAACTATTAGATAGAATTACACAATACAAAGATGAATGGATGGACCACATCAATAGAATGGATAACAATAGAATTCCGAAACAGATTCTTCATTACAAACCACTAGGACGAAGAAATGTTGGAAGGCCCAGTAAAAGATGGATAGACCAATTCTAACATGAGATCGGAACAGACCAGCAGATCTAATCCTTGATGCTGCTGCTGATGATAATTATTTACAGGGCTAACAATGTTTTAGAGACAGCACTTAACATCGTATATCAAGTGAAAAATTTAATAAAATAATTATAATATCCATTTACGGCCAAAATTAAATTTGACTATTTAACTCACGCCACAAATGCTAGTCAATGACCAATCACGTTTCAATTTATCTTGTTTTACAACCAATGACAGTCGTGTTTCACCTCGCTCTTTATCGATTTCTCTTTATCAGCTCCTGCTTTTGTGATAAAGAAAGCTCCTCCTTTTTAATGTTCTGATCAGGTCAAAGCATTATTTTTCTCCAACAAATGCATTCAATATAGTAAATAATGAAAAGATTCCTTGATTTTACTGAGTTGTGTACTAAAAAATAAATGAATAACCCGTAATGTTGATTATGATATATAGTTTACACTCTTACAATATTCCGATCTTATTTGGCAATAAATAATATGATCAAGGTGCAGTGAATGAACATAACCTCACATTTCTGATTTGTTTTCATACATCGCCGTTTACATTAAGTATATAGATATTTTAAAATAACTATAGTTAAACAATGATCTGTGAGTAAACAGCTTAATTTTATTCGTTAAATAGTCCTAACAAATGCCACTCTTGATTTCCAAATTCTCTAGATAAATTCACTCCTCACTTCGTGAGTCGTAAATTTATCGATAATTTGGAAATCACTTGTGGCATTACTTATGATAAACTTTTTAAATCAGTATATTTAATAAATATTTTATTTTACTTATCGTAGATTTGTTAAATATTCTGTTTAAAATCGCTCAACTATTTTCGTAGGCCTCCCATTTCTGTTTTTTTTACTACTTTTATATAAAGTAACTTTAACATTACTTTCATTTTAGTTTAATTAACGCAAGAACAGCTTGTACTTCCATAAACAAAATCAAAATTTAGTTTGTAGTGAACACTGTTTTTGTTTTATTCCTTTGGGGTCTGAAAATACCCCCGCGCCACTTCTTAAGTATGTCGCTAAGGTGCCACCACTCTCTTCACAACTCAATTCCTGAAATTGGGAAAGTTTAGACCAGTATCTTAATAAGTTCTCACTAGGTGTGAAAAGATGCCCCGTAGGTTCATGGCTGCGCGGACAAAACCTCTTCATACATCCCTATCCCGAGCTAATGTTTTCCAATCACTGCCTATATAATCTACTTCCCTCAAATCATGGTTAATATTATTCACCCACTTCATTCTTTGTCTACCAACTGGGCGTTTTCCCTCTGGATCTTCTACGAGAAGCTTCCACGTTCCCCTTTCATTCGCGATTCGTGCGACATGAACTGCCCATTGCAGTCTACGAGACTTAACTGTTGTTATATTCGGTTTCCCACAAATATCACGTAGCTCACTGTTAGTAGTCTTCTCCAATCGCGTATCTGTTCATCTCTTTTTTTTTTTTGGTCCAAACATTTTCCTAAGAACTTTATTCTCAAATATTCGTAATCTTTTCTCCTCCCAATAAAGTAAGAGTCCATGTTTCGCGTCATATAATATAACTGGGAGAGTAACAGTTATACATATTTTCAGTTTAACATTTTTTGAGAAACTATTTTGAAGTTTTACAAAGTATTGGCAGTTCCATCTCTTATCTATGGATGTAAAACTTGGACATTAACAAAGGCAGATAGTAAACAAATAGAGGCTGCTGAAATGAAGATGTTGAGAGCAATAGCAGGATACCAAAGGACCGATAAAAAGAAAACGAAGATATAAGAACAGAACTTTTATATTTAATCTCTGTGAAAGAATAAAATATTATCAAAATGCTTATCTTCAGCACGTATTACGAATGAATGAACAGCGCATACCAAGAAGAATGTATGATTATAAGCCAAAAGGGAGAAGAATATTGGGAAGACCATTGAAGAGATGGAAGGACCAATTCTACCTATAATGAGATCGGAATAGGCCATTGGGCTTAATCCTTGTTGTTGTTGATGATGAAGATATTTTTTGAGAGAAGCTGAGAGGACATGAGTCCCTGTACTCCACGCCCTGTATAATGTTTGCACGCTCTTACATAATTACCCCGAATAAGTAAGAGTCCATGTTTCGCACCCATATAACATAACTGGGAAAATGACATTTTTATACATTTTCAGTTTAATGTTTTTTTTTAGAGAAGGTGGGATGACACGAGTCCCTGTACCCCATGTCCTGTATACTTTTTGCACGCCCTTACAGAATCACCCCGCATAAGTAAGATTTCATGTTTCAAATCGATATAACATAACTGGGAAAATTATATTTTTGTATATTTTCAGTTTAATGTTTTTTGAGAGAAGCTGGGATGATACGAGTCCCTGTACCCCATGTCCTGTATAATTTTTGCACGCTCTTATAGAATCACCCCACATAAGTGTGAACTCGTGTAAAATTCGAATTGATTTATTCAAGTTTTAGAATATTTCAGTAATGTATGTTTGCCAGTTTCATTCAACAAACAAAGCTGAACAAAGTTTTTGGGGAACGCAACCAAGTTTGTGGAACCGAGTGTGCATACAGGAAGACTTCAAAAGCTTGGGAAACAAGGTTTGTTAGGAGAAAAAAACGCTTGTTGCTGAAGTACTTCAAATAAAAAGCTTTCAATTTAATATTAACTCTCAAATGGAATCTGGTTCCATAAAAAACTCAAATAATTTGTATAGTTTTCAATCAGTAGAGATTTTATTGAATTCTTGGGATAAAAACGTAGCTTGCTGATTTATGTGAAAGGGGATTCAATTGAGTTTCCAGAAATAGACATGAATAAAAGCACATGTTTTATGGTTTGTCATGTTTTAAATTCAATAAATACGCTTTTACTTAAAATATACTGAAGTGATATACGTACAACGTAATACAAACTCAATGGAAGTTCAGGGGCGCGCGGACATAAGCTCTCCATACATCCCTATCCTGATATCATGTTTCAAATTATCCCCTGTATAATTTACTTATCTAAAATCATAGTTAATATTATTCTCCCACCTAATATTATGCCCGTCTATTGGACGATTTCCCTCTGGTTTTACTGTATATAGCTTCCATGCCCCATTCGTGCCACATATCCTGCCCAGCGTAGTCTACGATTTCTGTAATATATCTGGTTTCTCATAAAGATATTGTAGCTCATTGTTACGTAATTTTCTCCATTCACCTGTCTGTTCATCTCTCTTTGGTTCAATATGTTTTCTAAGAAGTTTACTCTCAAATATTCGTAATATTTTCTCCTCCCTTAAAGTAAGAGTCCGTGTTTCTCATCCATATAATGTAAATGGGAGAACAACCTCTTCATTGATGATTTCCTAGAGTTATAGAAGGACTAAGATGAAATAATTGTTTTATTCTCATAACTATTCAAAAAATTGCTCCATTAATATTAATTTCATATACAATTAATTTTAATGGGTTTATTATTTTAATTATCCTCACTTCAATTATTGTGGGGGCCAGTTTTATATATTTTCAGTTCAATGTTAAATATAATACTTTAATAGCTAACTGTATACCATATTTATAGTATTCGTCTCATATTGTATAAATCCGATGAATATTTCACATTATCTGTACAAATTTATCGGATACAGAACATTCCGAACATATATGTCAAATTAAGAGAAATTATACGAGAAATAAAACCGACAATTTTCAAATAGGAGAAGGACATGAAGCCGTGGGACTCGTGCTCAGTCTCGTAAAAGAACCACAAGCATGGATGAAGAGGCTTCTGTGCAAAATTTACCGACCGTTATCCATCTAAGTTATACCTTAAGAACCCCATTAGGCGTCTCACAGAGTTGATATGCCAACCACATATCAATCATTGATATATTTGGGTAAATAAGCGGAACTGAATTATCTTGGTTAAACACTCCCACTAGGGAGCACCCTAATCCCCACACGGGACAGTATGGGTTATATAGATAGATAGATAGATAGATAGATAGATCAGATAAATGTTGTATACAGTATTGTCACCTGAATGAGCAGTGCTCGTGCTCGGATGCAGTTCAGTTATAGAAATAATACAAATAGAATACATACATTATATTGTTATAGTTAGTTAAAGGGAGAGGAAAAACAAAAATATAAATTTAGGAGCCAGTTCAAATATATAAAACACATTCTGGCCCATAAAATAATAACGCAAGAGGAAATAAAATAGACAAAACAATGTAGAATACATTAATACCAGACTGAAAAGGGTAATTAAAGACATTAGGAAATTACATAAAAACAAAACAAATTTAGGACAACATTTCAAAATATAAAACTCACTCTGACACACAAAAAATTAATGCAAAGGAGAATACAGCCTAAAATTACAATTATTGATAATTGTGAGTTAGAAATATTCCAACTTAAATTCTACCCCCCTTAAAGATAAAACTTTTGTGGAATCTCATATTTATCTAATATATTAAGTATATTTGACTTCCAATCAAAAAGTTTGTATTTACAAGATAAATAATTTTCATAATAACAATTATAACCTTATTCATTATTATTTTATCTACAATCGTAATACAATGACACAAACAAAAATTATATTATAGATGAATGCCAAACCAAATAAAGTAATTAAATGCATTACGCGATAATATAAAGCAAAATAAATTTAGGAGAAAATTTCAAAATATAAAACTAATACACAAATAACACTGAGCAACAAAAAATAAACTTTTTTTTTGTCTCAGAAAGAAAAATATGTGATTCTGATAGTATTTTTTCTCCTGAATTCAAATATGATATCGATTTTTCTTCATCAAGCAAGGTTTCCGAGAGACTGGAAATTATAATTTCTTCTTCTTCTTCTTCCTTCCAAGTATTAGGCCAAGGCCTGTTACGATCCTATAGAAAATTTTCCCTCCGGCGTAGGGGAAATTCTCGTATAAGACTTGAAAGCATAATAATAGTCCCTTCAATTGGTTGCTGGCCAAAGGAAGGCAAGACCAGTGATGGGGCTGCCATCTTATAGCCTCTGGTCAGGCTTTTCTGGAGAAGAAAAGAAAATAAAGGAGAGAAGAAATGGAAGAAAGGAAAGACTCCCTAGCCCTCGGATGCCCTAATAGCGTCGGGGTCGAAAAAAACAAGAGTTAACCAAGAGAGGTTAGATAGTAAAGTTAAAAAGAGTGCAAAACACAAGTAAGTGGAAGAAATGTTTTGCTCAGCTTGGGCACCTTGTGGTCGCCATCCACATATCCCCTATATGAGGACCCTTGAGGGTCCCCAAATACTTTAATATTTTCTACATTCGTAACTACACAGTAGTCGAACATTCGGACTCGCCTAGAAAGAAAGAAATGACGGTTTTCTGCTATATTTCGCCTGTGGAGCATCTTTCTTGATGGTACAACAATAATCGGCCAGTATATTAGGATTCCACTTGCTTTGATATCTCTTTTCCATAGCTGAAATCTCCTGAGTTAGCTCATTTGGTTTTATTTTACAATGGATGGACAAATGGACGAAAAAACGTTTATTAAAAAAATAATCATTTAAATCCATTAATTGAAATTGAAATAAAAAACTGTGGGTGATGGAGAAATTCCGAATACATTTTTTGAAAACACGATAAAAACTTCATTAAGTACGACTATTGGTACTCATGAGACAAAAATCATGTTGACCAGCGTAATTAATGCAAATGAGAATGTTACAAACAAAACATTATATATTGAATTAATACCAAATTAAAGAGAGTAATTAAATACATTAGGAAATAATTATATAAACCAAAATAAGTTACTATTTATTTACTATTTTTGAATACAATAAAAGCTGATTTTCGCTGTTCCTTTATTCGCGGTTTCATTTTGCGGGTTAAACAATTGCGACACAGATCCTGTATTCGCGGCTAAAAATTGATTTATTCGCGGATCCAGTCGGTATATTAGAAGCATTGGTGTCCTTTATTAACCATCAGTAGTTTTTTTTTTACTGCAGGCAGGTGCCAAGGCGGCTTTTACAAATAGTGATTAAAACCAAATGGGCAAATAAATATCAAAACAAAACAAACCTTATTGTCACTAATACTAAAGTCCATTTTTAAAAGCTGTTTTCGTATTTCACGTGCCGATATGTACTTAGATAAATGCCCCCATCGCCACGATCGGTATATTATTGTTTCAACTTGTCATTCGTTGCAATAATTTTGATTGAATAACTCGTGTCTCTTATACTTTATTCCCAGTTTATAATGTCGAGTAAAAGGAAAAACAAATAAGTACCGAAGAGAAAAAAACATTATTGTTGCCGCTTACAGTAAAAATAGACATGCTTGACCGTTCATACGCGTTGGCGAGTCGTTTGCGTCTATATCAATCTGTTTCAATGTTAATGAATCAAGAAATCCGAAGACAAAAAAAAAAAAAAAAAAAAAAAAGAATGCTATCGCAGAATTCACAGCTGAATATAAATCTTAATTGAGAGACCTTTTAAAAGCGGCAAAACAGGAAAAAATTACTAAGTTCTTTAAGTCCTTGTCTAAATCTGACAGTAAGTTAATAAATAATTAATAGAAATTGTTCAAAATCTCTAATTGATTGATTTTATTTTTATAATTTTTAATTTATTGTGTAACCTTGGAACGTATCGCCTATATATCCATACAAATTACCATTCCATATTCGCGGCATATTTGCGGAACATAACCTTCGCGAATAAGGGTTTTTTACTGTACTTAAATAATTAATATGATATTATAATAATTTAGATTTAGAAGAAAAATAACTTTTTTTTCATCAAACTCTGAAGGAATTGTGTGAAATGCTATCTTAAAAATACTCAAAGCCTGGTGGCACATGATATCGGAACAAGGTAAGAGTATAGTGTTGCTATTCTGGCGACCAAAACCCTATTGGATTAGAGCGTGGAAGCATTTCTAACAACCAGAGGAGATAGAATGAATGTATTAGGTCTGTCCGCAAGGTCACCTCGAAGAGTTGTGTGTGGGCGGCGGTTAAACTCACCAGAAATTTTCAACTATCTGCCCTATAATGTTCATTTTCACAAAACATATATACACAGAGGTCAAGTTATAGCAATATAAGCAACGATAAACAATATAAAGTAATTTTCCTTATTTTTTCAACTCTATTGAGTACCACTAGGAAATTGTGGCTGGAAGTAAACATCAATAAAACTAAGTATGGGCCCCTATGTTCACACATTAGAAATGCATATATAATGCATTTCTATTACATAATGGAAATGGACAGTTACTGACAAATAAGAGAAATTTGGAAGAAGACACAGAATTCAAATACCTAGGAACAATAATTACGAACAAGAATCAGTTGCTAAAAAAAAAAAGAAAATAAACATAGGCTCAAATTTCGAAATGCATGCTACTATGCATTACAGGTACTCTTGTCGCCCCAACTTCTCTAAAAAAACGTTAAACTGAAAATGTATAAAACTTATTCTCTCAGTTATATTGTATGGAAGTGAAACATGTAATCTTACGGAGGGGAAAATATTACAAGTATTTGAAAATAAGTTCTTAAGAAAATTTTTGGACCAAAGAGAGATGAAGAGGGAGGCGAATGGAGAAGACTACATAACAGTGAGCTATGTGATATTTGTAGGAAACTAGATATAATAAGAAGAGTTAAGTTTCGTAGGTTTCGTACATGTGGCATGAATTAAATAGAAGGCATGAAAGCTTATATTGTAGTAAAACCAGAGGGAAAACGCCCAGTTGGTAGATCAAGAACGAGGTGTGAGAATAACATTAACCATGATTCGTGGGAAGTATATTATACAAGGAATGATTGAAAAACATTAGCTCAATTTAGGGATGTGTCTACACACATGTCCGCGCGGCCATGAACCTACGGGTTCGATAGTGCCAGCGAGTTAGTTTTTTTCACGTTTATATGAAAGTATATAAAAATTAAAAGTTTAACACCTATCGGCAGTTATTAGAACCAAAGTTTTGTAATACCCTATAAACTTCGAATGCTTATCCATATTAATCTATTTAATAGCCTATGCGTTTCAATGGAGAATGACACATTATTGGAATTTTAAACCGTAAAATTAATATTAAAATTTAACGCACTGAAATCAGTCTGTTCGAATAAATATACTATGACAAATTTAACAATTTCTTTAATTATCTGACAGTCACATCTATACAATGCAAGAGTAAAAAAATATTAATTTTGAATCCACATGCATTTGAGTGCGTTTTGTCATTAATACGTAATTTGCATGTCAAAGATTAGAATCGATAATTGGGGACTAGAGTGATGGACCGTTATCACAGTAAATAATTGAATTAGAAAGGATGAACGATTGACAATCGTTGATTGGTTATAACCAACAGCTTGTTCTGAAATTATACAATTTCTCAACACACCATTCAGATGTGCGTAATGGAAATAATTTTCAGTCAAACTGCACTTCGAGATGAAACGAAGAAGGCCAAAAGAATAACCAGGGATGTTCTTCCGGAGACGAAATAGTTATTTATGTAAACAAGGGTATTATTTTGACTATTTAACTCATGCCCCAAATGGGACTCAATGGCCAATCACGTTTCAATGATTTCTGTTTTACAACCAATCACAGTCGTGTTTCACGAAATATTTATCAGTGTTATATTACCATATTAAAGAAAGCTCCTCCTTTTTAAAATTCTGAACAGGTCTGACCATTATTTTGCAGTGACTGAGCCTGTGAGAAATACGACTACCAGATTGTATATATAGTGCATGAATGTCAACACATGCCGCATGCGGGAGTTAATATAAAACATTTGTAGCAATTGATTATACAACCAAAAAAAGAAACCACTCTTTGCACTTTCTTAAATGTATTTTTTCCCAGGTAACAATCTAGAAAAATATAATTGTCATATTTACATCATACGACATCAGAAATGAATTAATATACAGTTTGATGTGTTTCATTTTTTCTCCACTAGAGAGCATTCTTACAATATTGCGTTCCTTTGGCAATAAATAGTATGATCTGGTTGCAGTGATAAACAAAAGAAGCAGATGAAGCGTACCTAACGCTTCTCATTTGTTTTCAAACATCGCCGTTTACATTAAATATATACATATTTTAAAATAACTATAGTTAAATAATGATTTGTGAGTAAACAGCTTAATTTTATTCGTTAAATAGTCCTAACAAATGCCACTCTTGATTTCCAAATTCTCTAGATAAATTCACTCCTCACTTCGTGAGTCGTGAATTTATCTATAATTTGGAAATCACTCGTGGCATTACTTATGATTATTATGCCCTGAGGGCAATAGACCGAAGGCTTGGTAAGTCGCATGAGGGTATAATAACTAATTATTAAGGCTAGGATTTTTATGTAATACCAGCTAATACCCGGCGTGCGCTGCTACGCCTAAATAAATGATGCGTTTTTACGTTTAGTTGAATAAATAAAAGGAAAAATAATTATAAATTCATATCGTTATTATTTTTAGATACCCCGTGCTGATTACCCAGGCATTGCCCGGGAATTACGTATCCCGATGTATTTGGCATAAATGAGCTGACAGACATTTGTTATTTCGAGTTATCCGTGCTGCTGCTCTACTTGCCCGGGAATCTACTTATCCCGATCTTCTTGGCCTCGATGAAAGAAAAAAAATGGTTGTTGTGAGCTATCCATAAAAGATAAACATATGCTGTCGCGGGCTTTTTGTACAGTTTTTTTGTTGAAATATTGAATTATGTGTAAATTAATTTTGTGTATTTGTTATGCTTTAGGCAGCGTAAGCGATTTAAGCTTCAAAAATGTTTTTTTCACGTTTTTCACTACAAAGGGTGATTTTTAAGGGTGTAGGAGTTGAGTATCACAACTCTCTTATAGCCTCTGTTCATCCCGGGAATCTCTTGAACATTTTGCAAAAAACCCCATCACAATCGGATGAACGGTATGGCAGCGCATAAAATACAAACAAAACAAACATTTATTTTTATATACTAGATTAACATCCAAAATATGTACATATTTATTGTAATAACATTAGGTAAAGTATGTAAGGATACATGAAAATTTCTAAAAAATATGTAATATGAAAACACATTAAAAGTTGATTTTTATATACATTTTTATACTAAACATTAAGTTTAAGATCAGATCAATGGTAAATAAATGGGGCAAGGGGAACTGCAAAATGCTTAACAATGTGGCAGTGTCATGTTTCTACTATAAAGTGGTTAAATATACCCACTACAAATCCATGAAAATCGGCACAAGATGTCAGCTGTGTTGTCAGCCCTCCGTGATGCCTGACTTTACCCCCATAAGTTCGTCTCAATTTAATTTGAGACTGAGTTGAGAAAAAAAGTTATGAGAAGATTTAGGCCAGTTTAAAAAGCATGACACCATCAGGACTCAAGCCCTCGACCTTCAGCTTGTAGCATATTGCCTTAACCAACTACGCTACTTGTGTGCCCCCACTGTGTTTCATTCATAGACAACTGGATCGTTAGGATGCTAGGACAGATCTTGCAACAAGGAACCCTATACCCAAGTCTTCAGTATCTTCCTGTATCTATATTTATGGTGTCGAGTGAATGGAACTCATCCCTGAAACATTTTTTGGTGTAGCTTTGAAATCCGTTTCAGTGTATGATTAGGTACCTGAGTTTCTATCTTTTTTTTTTACAATTCGCTATTGAAAAAAATTGTCATACAGAGTATTTTAAATTATATCCCAATTGTGAAAAATATGTAATTATGATTAAATATGTAGTGATAAGTTTTCATATATGATAAGTGATTTCGTAATTCGTAGACATTTATCACGTTCAGCCACGTATAAGCGAGGGGAATTAATATGTAATTACATACAAATTCTAGCCTTATTAATTATACCCTTGGTGCATATATGATTTTATGACTTACAAGGGAACTGTCAACCATTGCATGACTAAACCTACATTGACATTTTTTCAAGAGAAGCATTGGCATGTACAAATGCCGCTTTTAACTGCAAGACACTAAAATCCAGCGCCAAATCTCTCATTTAAACTATGGGGAATCAACATAACTCCTGTGTTGGCAGACTGAAAAACCCTCGCTACCTGTCGTCTGCGCCACGTCCCGTCTTACTCAACTCTGTGCTTAACTCATGCACGGATGCACATCTGCTCAGTACAGTGGGCTGCCACTGCTAGATTCTGGTTTCGATTTTGTGCCTTGCACTTTAAAACGGCAGATACTTTTTTGTACACGGTCTTGGTACTTCACAACACTTCTCTGGGAGAAATTTCGGCAGGCAATGGTTGACAGTTCCCTTGATAGTTTTTTACAATGAAGAAATGGTTAACAATACATGAAAAGTACGTAAGTCAATTACTTGATCGTCGCTTTGTTATATAAACAATTAACTGTTTTTTTTGCTAAGGGACTTGTATCTAGGGAGTTTGTTTATTCAATTCATTCCAAGTAGAATTATATGTAAATGTTTCAGAAGAAATTTGTGAATTGTCAATATAAGCTGTTTGTATACAAGAAGTATCTGTGGTGAAAGTGGTGATACGGATATTACAAATGGCGAATTCGTAGTTAGTGCCTGTAATTGTTAGATATTTCACTAACGTAGAGAATTAGAGGACTCGGATTCAAATCCCGGTTCAGGAGTTAATTTTTATTTTCATGTCAAAACTATATATATATATATATATATATATATATATATATATATATATATATATATATCGCACAGTATTCTAAAATATTTAAAAAAACTTAATTCAATTCAACAAAGCATTATTTAGAAGTTGACAGTACTTAAAAGACGTATAATCTGCGGCTGTTAATCCATTAATTGGCAATGTATCCAATAGGATACATCATTTGGTTCCATTTATTTAGTATTATTAATGAAACAAGAAAACGAAGTAGTTATAACTTAAATGTGTGTCGAATTACACAATAATAGTATATTACGATGCGAAGTGGGGTTTACAGAATCGAGGGAAAATTTCCGAGATTCTGTAAAACACTTCACAAGCGTGCGTTGTACATTACTTTTTGCGCGATGGTGTTTTCAAAATAATAGATAATAAAATAATAACATCTTTGTTGGAAATATTTGCGTTCATTATAAACAATTGACTAACGTTAAGATTGTGGGCAATGTTTATTAGTTGAGACAACAGGAGGCCTTGAGAACAATTATTGATAACATGGCGGCAAGTACGTATTTATTGTTTTATATTGTTTCAAATAAAGTTCAGTTCATTTAAAATGCAGTGATTTGTTTCGTATAATGTATATTAACACTACCTTTTGGATATTTTCTGTTCATACAATGTACGTAGTATACGTAGAGGGCAGTGGTTTTACTTCCAGAACGTGGGTGTAAATGCAATATTACAGTACAGTTATTTAGGTTGGCAATCCCGAAATATAGGAAGTTCAACTTTCAAACATGGTCGCCATTGCTGTAAGTACGACTAAACGCACTATCGCGCAAAATCTAATAACAGTCATACGTGATTTTGTTTTGAGTGCGGTCCGCAACATTTAAATAACTGACACGAGAAAATAGTGTTTTGACATTTTAAAGGTTAAATTTATATATAGATGAAGTTATGTTAAAGCGGCAGATTAAATTAAATAAACATTTCAAAATAAATAATAAACTGTTGGATACAATATTATTTGCCGATGATCAAGTTGTAATTTCCAGTTCAGAAGATAATCTACAAAGAGCTATTTTTAATTTGGAAAAAATAAGTGCCAATTACAATTTAAAAATTTTAAAGAATAAAACTAAAATTTTAGCATTTAAAGGACATAATACCTTAAGAGCAAAAATAGCAATTGATAATAACATTTTGGAGCAGGTGAACAGTTTTAAATGTCTAGGTTTCAATGTATCACATGTTAAAATTGAAGATATTAATGACAAAATAAATAAATTTAATCTAATGTGTAGCACTATTAAAAGAACCCTTAAAAACACAAGAAAAGAAACAACAATTAAATTTTATAAAGTATTGGCTGTTCCCGTATTGATGTATGGATCAGAATGTGGACGATCACTAAAAGACAAGAACAAAGATTGGAAGCAGCTGAGATGCGATTTTTAAGAAATATAGCAGGATATACTCTGCTGGATAAAAAAAGAAATAAAGATATAAGAAAGGAACTAAATATTTTCAAACTTACAGACCGAATAATTAAATATAGGAACGACTGGAAAGAACATAGGCCTATTGATAGAATGCTAGAAGGAAGATTAAAAAAAAATTGCTAAATTATAAACAGCACGGAAGGAGAAATGTTGGTCGCCCATACAGAAGATGCTCTGAACAATTTTAAACAATTCTAGCTTTCATGAAACCGGAACGAGCCAACAGGTTTAATCCCTGGATGATGATGAAACAAATCTTAATCCCCATCTTGGTTTTATAATCATGGCCGCGGATTTTTATGGTTGTTATGAAAAACAGTAAAAATTGTAAAACCGTGTTCGTGGAACGGACTTCGATTCTGCTATTGACTGTTTAAGCAGTATAATACACATATTTTGTACATTTTCAACAATATGCGTTGAAATGATGAATTAAAATTAAAAAAAAAATCAGAGTTTAGAAAGTCAATACAAATACGTAAGCGAATGTGGAACAAGTGTGACACGGTATATATTAAATGTGTTTTGTATACCTGCTGGTAACGTTATGTTTTATTTATGGAATCGTTCCATATTTATGTTTCATTAAACTCGTGTTACATGCACGCAGTATGGACTGCAAACAGTCATATTAATAAGTAAACGGGGCCTATTGCAGATACAATTAAATTGTGTAATGCCAGAGGCAAAAACTGTTCATTTATAACTTTTCAACCAATAAATATACATTATCTAAATTAAAGTTATATTCGAATCGTCTAAATGACACTAATATTAGGCCTATGCTGCACGTAAGCAAACAATTTTCGGATACTTTTGAAATTCACAATGGGTTCAAGCAGGGAGATGCACTTTCGCCTCTACCAATCAATTTTGTTGTAAAGCCTGCAATCAAATCTTTACAGGAAGGAGACGTCTACAGTTCCGGGATATTAATACGCTGTTATTTTATGTTGATGATAGGCCTATAGTATTATTAGGCGATATTGCCGATGAGATAAAATGGGCCAACAAATATTATGAAAATTGACAATTAATGACAAATGAGGGAAATTTTGAAGAAATGGCTGAATTCAAATACCTAGGATCATGGGATTAGATTATTTTATTTATTTAATTTACCTGACTGAGTTAAGGCCATAAGGTCTTCTCTTCCGCTTCACCAGAGTTAAATTATACATACAATAAGAATTGTGAAAAATTATGCATAATAGATATAGACTACACAATATAAATTCGACAAGGGCAAGAAAGAAAAAGAGTAATAATAATAATAATAATAATAATTATAACAAAAATATAATAACCTATAAATAAATTAAGTAATTGGCTTGGTAAATTAAGTTTAAAATATAAAGGTATAATAAAAGTATACTTGGAACATGGTTATATATTGTTTAACGAAATATGAAGTAAGTTTCTTTTTAAATTGTTTTTGAGTCGGGCAGTCCTTGATATACGAGGGGAGGTAATTCCAGAGTCGGGTGGCTGAATCAAGGAAGGATGAGAAATAGTGAGATGTTCGATGTAGAGGAACAGCTAAAGTTAAATTTTCTCTTGATCGTGTGTTCAAGTTATGGTGGGAGAATAGCGAATGAAAGCGAGTAGAAATGTAAAGGGTGATGAGGTGGACAAAGTGTTGTATAAGAAGCAGAGACAATGTATATTTCGCCTGTCTTCAAATCGGAGCCAAAACATTTCAAACACTGGAGTTATGTGGTCTGATTTACGGAGGTTGAATATATTAACGAGCACAAGCAATATGAACTCGTTGCAGTCTTTGTCCGAATGTAATATGCATGTCAGTGAAGAGTAAATTTGTCACATCAAAGAACATTATTGTTAAGAGTACAACATTCCAGCGCAAGGATATTCATAAATGCACCTGGATGTCTCCAGATGGTGAAACTCGGAACCAGATAGATAATGTATTAGTGGACAAACGCTGGCACCAATAGCAGCATCGACGTTTAGAACAGTTAGAGGGACAGATTGAAATTCGGATCATCATCTGGTCAGGGTGAAAATCAGACAATGGTTATCACTTACGAGAGGAACAAAAGCTAAAGATGATTATGAAAAATTTGAATTAAAAAACTTGAGATAAATATTAACTGCGGCAAGAATACCAGATCAAAATTGCTAATAGATTTGAAATACTGAAATCTTCAGATGAGAATGTGACAAACGAATAAGAAACCGATTTAAATAAAGAAAGGAAGACTATAAGAGATACTATCAAATTGTCAGCATCAGAAAACGTAGGTTATTTTAAAAGGAGGCAAAACAAGAAATGGTTGATGACAAATGTGCCACATTATAAAGAAAAGAAAGCTAGCAAAAGTGAATTGGTTACACGATTCAAATGAGGTAAATTTAGAAAAAAAAATGGATAGCATTATACGGAAAACACTAGGTTATTAAAGAGGAAAATGAGGGGATATTTGAGAGAGAAGATTAAAGATTTTGAAATGAATGCAAAAACAGAAACATCAGACAGTTATATCAGGGAATCAGGATAGAGAGGAAAGGTTTTTAGGCTATAACAAACATAATTAGGAATGGGAATGGGGATATGATTGCAGATTTCATGAGTATATTAAATATACACTGCTCAAAAAGTAGGGGATATTGTAGAATAACCTATTAAGACTATGTTTTTAGGAACAGTATTAGATGCAATCACTTTCTATTACTCCAAAAGAATGTAAACAAGAATTTGAAGTCATTACGTAACCTTTGTACCACGCCAGATGTCAAAGAGATCCTGATTAGGAATATGGCAAACAAACAAAGCAACATTAACATGGGTGAAAATGTTTCTTTAGTATGGTGTATGGTCTCCTCGAACGACCAGCACTGCCTCACACCTGTGTGGCATTGATGCAATGAGGTTAGCAATGAGTTCTTGGGGGATACGTGGCCACTCTTCCATAAGAGCAATGTGCAGCTCTGGAACAGTTGTGGGAGGTGCTGGTCTACCTGCAATGCGCCTGCCTAATGCATCCCACACATGCTCAATCGGCTTTAAGTCCGGGGAGGAAGCTGGCCATTGCATACGCTCGATATCCTCCACTTCCAGCATGTCGTCCACCAAGCCAGCTCTGTGGCGTCGTGCATTATCGTCCATAAAAAGAAAAGAATCACCTATGTCACCAGCATAAGGCACGACAAAAGGTCGAAGAATCTTATCTCTATACCTTACCGCAGTCAAAGTACCACCTTGGATGACGTAGAGGTCCGTACGTCCACCAGTACTCCTGCCTACACCATTAATCCACCGCCACCATATGGGGATCTTTCACGTACAAAAGCTGGATTGTTTCGTGTCCTTTTTTATCTCCAGATGAATACACGCCGACTATCACATTCCACGTTGAATCGCGACTCATAAAAAAAATAACTGATCTCCATTCAGCAGGCCTCCACCCACGATGTGCCTCCGCCCAGTTTCTGCGATCTCTACGGTGTTGTAGAGTTAACCTGGTACACACCATGGGCCTACGGGCATAGAGACCACTTCCATGCAGTCGATTAGGGACAGTTTGAGTTGACACCCTGCGTTCTGTTGCTGTTTGAAGTGTATTTCGCAGTTGAGTTGCATTCTGCTGTCTATTCCGACGGGCTGTTAACAAGAGGTAACGGTCATCCCTTGCTGTTGTTGCCCTTGGTCGACCTTGTCCGGCTCTTCTGTGAACAGTATGTTCTTTGAAAATGATTACAAAGTCTGGAAATCACGCTTTGAGACACCCCAATGGCTTGTGCCACCTCTTGTTGTGTCTGTCCAGCTTCCATCCTTCCTATGGCCCTCCAAGCCATTGGTTCAGGTAAATCACGTTGTCGAGGCATCACTGTCCTTAAGGCAAGTCATTCACTAACTGAAAACTGGACTGGATTTAAAAACAGCAACAAAACATTCATCCCCACATCACCCTTTCACATCAGCAGTACAGACACTGCCCTCTGGTGTGGTACCGAGGTTACGTAACAACTTCAAACTCTTGTTTACATTATCTTGGAGTAATAGAAAGTGATTGCATCTAATACTATTCCAAAAAACATAGTCTTAATAGGTTATTCTACAATATCCCCTATTTTTTTGAGCAGTGTATATATAAAAAAAACTATTAAATGTACGTGCAAAACTGGATATTGAAGAGGATGATTTACAAACAGCGGAAATGCTAGTCATAGAACCAGGCAAATTAGAGTTCGAAATGGCGATAAAAAAATTGAACACGTATAAAGTATCAGATTCAGATGAGATCCAAGGAGAACTGGTAAAATCGGCGGGGGTTGATGGTTAAGATAGTAGGTTGCTTAGTATGATTTGGAAAAAAAAAAAAAAAAAGAGGCTATAGTACTAATCTAAAAGAAAAGAGGTAAAACTGATTGCAACAACTAAAGTGGTATCTCATTACTTTCAACTTCATGCAAAATCCTAACAAATATATTAGTAAGCAAACTTACTCTCTATATTGATGACATTCTAGGAGATCATCAATGTGGATTTAGAAGAAACAGGTCTACGGCAGATCAGATTTTTAGTATAAGACAGATTTTAGAAAATAAATGGGAATATATTGGTAGTGTACATCAACTGTATGCAGACTTCAAAAAAGGCATACGATTCAATTGCTTGGAGAAGTTATGTAGTATCCTTCTGGAGTTCGGAATTTATAAAAAGTTGGTTAGACTTATACTAATGTGTCTAAATGACACAGAGTGTAGGGTGCGATTAGGCAAACAGTTTTTAAATATTTTAAAATTCACAATGGGTTAAAGCAGGAAGATGCACTATTTCCTCAATTCAATTTTGTTCTAGAACATGCCATCAAATCTTTAGATGATGAAGAATGCCTACAACTAAATAGTGTTAATAAGCTGTTAGTTTATGCTGATGATGTAGTATTATTAGGCTATATCGAGGAGATACTAGGACCAACACGGACTCTCTCTTGAGTAACGCAAAGATATTGGAACTTAAGTAAACATAATTTTTTTGTAAGCCCATGTTTTCCCTTTACAGAGATTTAGGCGCTCTCCCCCTACAGGAAAGAATTTGAATCATACAAATTTAGTTACACTTGTTTTCGTATATATGCCATTTGAGTGGTCCGTGGTCAGCGTTCCGCCTCATACTGGCATCTAGGAAACCAAGGTAGTACTAGGAGGGGAATTTCGGTAAATTTTGCTTAGAGGCCTTTTCATTCAGGCTTAAGGATCTTTTACGAGCCTGGAAATCTTCAGACTCGGGACCCACGGCTTAAAGTCCCTCCCGGAGGACTCGCTCCTTGGATTTTTCCGTCCTAAAAAATCCATCGACCTCGGCCGGGTTTGAACCCGCGACCCTCGGACCAGAGGCAAGGAGCATAACCACTAGTCCACCGCGGCCGATAGTAAACATAATTAAAATTAAATATGTGTTCACACATATATAATGGAAATGCACATTTACGAGAAATGAGGAAAATTTTGAAGAAGTAACCAAATTCAAATGACTAGAATAACACTGGGGAACAAAAAAATATTTTTTTCTTGGTGCCTGAAATTTTTCACCTGATTCTGGGTATTTCGGCACTGCTGATTCCAAAAATGTCCGCCATTTTGTTGCAGCAGCTCTAGTTTGCAAGATATTGATGATACTGCTCTTATGTACCACCATTGTAAATCGATTGTTTGCATAATACTAATTGATTTAATCCAAGTTATATTCATGTTGTTGTTGCCGTTTGCATATGTAATTTTACTAATTTGACAATTGTTTATCCTTTTTCTAGACTGACATGGCTTCAACACGAAGAAAATGTGTGAATAATCCTGATGTGTTTTGTTTCATCTGTGGGGAGTACACATTCACTCAACAAAGAAAACCTATAACTGACTTTGTAAGAAGAGCTTATTTGGCCTATTTCAAAGTACAACTGGGAGATCAAGATAAGCCTTGGGCACCTCACATTGTATGTAAAACGTGCACAGAGCATCTACGACAATGGACAAATGGGAAACGGAAATGCTTGAAATTTGGGGAACCAATGATCTGGCGAGAACAAATTAACCATAGTGATGACTGCTATTTTTGTTCAGTCAATGTAAAGGGCATCAATAGCAAAAACCGGAATAGATGGGTATATCCCAATCTACGCTCCGCAAGACGCCCTGTTCCACATTCAGAGGAGATACCTGTTCCAATTTTTACCAGTCTTCCAGAGTCACCAGAAGAAGAGGATGATTCAACTGAAAGCTATTCTGAGGGAAATGACAGCGATTCCCAGGACCTTCATCAGTTTCATCCGGTTTTAGTCAAGCGGAACTGAACGACCTCATAAGGGATCTAAGTCTTCCAAAGAAGTCATCTGAGTTGTTAGCTTCCAGGCTGGCAGAGAAACAATGTCTGTTACCGGGAACAAAGGTCACAGTCTATCGCAAAAGAGAAACAGACTTCCTGCCATTCTTCACAGTAGAAAATCAATTTGTTTTTGTATGAATGTTGAAGGACTGTTAATGAAGCTGGGTGTAAGAAAATACACACCAAGTGAATGGCGGTTATTTATAGATAGCTCCAAACGCAGCCTAAAATGTGTTCTTTTGCATAATGGGAACATATACAGGTCAATCCCAATTGGTCACTCAGTTTCTATGCGTGAAAATCAACATACAATAGCTACAGTGCTAGAGAAGATCTCTTACCGTGATCACCAATGGGTAATGTGTGTCGATCTCAAGATGGTGAATTTTCTTCTAGGACAACAAGGTGGGTACACCAAATACCCATGCTTTATATGTTTATGGGACTCTAGAGCCAAAGATCAACATTGGGTGAGAAGGCATTGGCCTCTTAGAGAAAGCATGACCGTTGGAGAAAAAAACATCGTTGCAGAACCTTTGGTTGACAGAAACAACATCATCTTGCCACCACTGCATATTAAACTTGGTTTAATGAAACAGTTCATCAAGGCGTTGAATAGAGATGGAACATGTTTTGGCTACATATGTACAAAATTTCCTGCACTGAGTAAGGAAAAAATAAAAGCAGGTATATTGGATGGACCACAAATCCGCCAACTTATTAATGACCATCAATTTCAAGACTCAATGAATGATACTGAAGCAGCCGCATGGTCTTCGTTCTGTATGGTAGTGAAGAATTTCCTTGGAAACTATAAGTCTCCTAATAGTGATGAACTAGTGGAGAATATGCTCACTGCTTTTTGTGCACTAGGTTGTAACATGAGCATCAAATTACACTACCTACACAGTCATTTGGATCGATTTCCAGACAATCTTGGAGATGTAAGTGAGGAACAGGGTGAGCGTTTTCACCAGGAATTAAGTACAATGGAAGAAAGGTATCGTGGACGGTGGGATATACATATGATGGCGGACTACTGTTGGAGCATCCACCGAGAATGTCCAAGATCATTGCATCGGAGGAAATCACAGAAACGGGATTCTGCGACCTGATGGAGGAAAATTAATGATTCTAACGAGACTAATGTGTAAATAAATTATGGTAGTTATATAGATACAGTTGTTTCATGAAAAAGAAAGTATTTGTTCTTTTGTATTTAATTGTATGCGAGTAATATAGTTGTATATGTGGACCAGTATTTTTGAACTGGTATATAATTTGAATAAACTCTATCTCAAAAACTAGAGCTGATAGGACGAAACTGAAATCATCTTTGGAATCAGTGACCCAAATATACCCATAAATAGGTGAAAACATTAAGGCACCAAAATCACTGTTCCCCAGTGTAATAATTACAAAAAAGAATGAGATACAAATAAATTAAACATAGGCTCAATTCTGGAAATGCATGCTATAATGCATTACAGGGACTGTCATTACAACTTCTCTTTATAAGTTTAACTGAAAAAATACAAAATTGTTATTCTCCGAGTTATATTGATGCGAAACCTGGACTGTTACTTTTAGGAATGAGAAAAAGATTAGGAGTATTTGAGAATAAAGTTCTTGGAAAAAATTTGGACCAAAAGAAAGATGAACAGACAGGTGAATGGAGAAGACTACTTAACAGTGAGCTACATGATCTTATATGAAACCGATATAATAGGAACAGTAAAGTCTCGTAGACTGAGATTTGCAAGACATGTAGCACGAATAGGGAATAAAAGAAGGGCATGGAAACTTAGTAAGAAAACCAAAGGGAAGACTCCGAGTTGGTAGACCAAGAATGAGGAATGAATAACAATAAACATGATTTGAGGGATATAGATTATAGGGGGATGATTGAAGAATATTAGCTCATTATGGGGTTAGATAATTACATATGGACTAATAATTAATATATATATATATATATATATATATATATACTATATGTACATAAATAAGAGAATATATATATTAATTAATTATTCAATAATATTAATTAAGTAGGAATATAAGTAATTATCCTGGATTATGAAGTTTATATCCATTTGTTATTTAAGATTTATTTTTTTAATACTGTCAAGAATTAGACTAGTTTTTTTAAGTGCAGAAATGAACCAACAGTATCAGTGAGTTATATTTAGTTATTATTATTTTCAAAAATAAATAATGATGTATACGTTTGTAGTAAAGTTGAATGAGAGACAAAATCCATTTACATATTTAACTAAAACTAAAACTTAATGACAGGGTGTGGTATTTTATTTTCGCTGGGAGCAGAGCCATTGTTCAGTTTTGAGCTACAAAGTAGCAGGACAATAAACAAAAGGTTGGGTTGGTACAGAATAAAGGCGGGAACTCATCGTCGCGTCGGACTGGCGACCTCGCATCCATTACTGTGAATCTCGGTCACCAGTATGTACTACCCCATACACCAAACCATACAGTTTCCTTAATGGAACCAATTTTCACTCCCAGCACAATCTTCTTGAAATCAGATTAACATCATGAGGAAAAAACAAGACACAAAATCTAGTATTCAGAAGCTTGTTATCTAAATGCTCTGCCGTCTCTTAATTCCTGTTTAAGTGAGCTTATTTCCAAAGAGTGTTTATTTAGTGAATAAAGTCTACAACAAGAAACTAGCAAAAAATACAGAAGGCTATTAGAATACTTTACAAATACAACATATACATACAAAATTTCTTCTTTTTTTATTCATGACTAGCGTACCCGGCAGACGTTGTCCTGCCCAAACGTTCAATTCTCATGTCATGGGATGAGGATAAAATATGTTACTTTTTTACCATAAAATTCAGCAATTAGGACGTAATTAGATATTATTAAACAAGTTCGCAAGAAAAAAACTCTTACAGCCTTCTGTTGTGGCTCAAGAAGTGTGAATGATGACGTCACACAGTCATGAACATTAGAATTGTATCCTCCTTTGCAGATAAGTTAAGAACCGTCATATAACAATTATATTAGAGTGAAAAAAAAAAGATAAATTGATGAGAGTGAGTCAAAACAGTCCCCCCCCCCAGCTAGATTTCATTTCTAACCCACTGTGCATCGATCCCATACTTGCAGACATTCCATGAGAAAAATTTCTTTCCCCGTAGAGACTCGAACCAGCGTAAGTCCAGTAATTCTGCGCCAAGACTTCTTGCCTTAACCACTCGGCTACGGCGCGAGACTCTTGGTATCAATGAAAGACAAAAATGGTTAGTGAGTTATCCATAAGAGATAAGGGACTCTTGGTATCAATAAAAGACAAAAAATGGTTTTTGTGAGTTATCCGTAAGAGATAAACATATGATGTCGCGGATTTTTTGTAGAGCTTTTTGAGATATTCAATTCTGTGTACATTAATGTTGTGTATTTCTTATGGTTTTAGGCAGCGTAAGCCATTTAAGCGTCCAAAGAGCTACTTTTTTCACGTTTTCCACTACAAAGGGCGATTTTTTAAGGGTGTAGGAGTTGAGTATCACATCTCTCTCATAGCCTATGTTCATCCCGGGAATCTCCTGAACATTTTGCAAAAAACCTCTTCACAATCGGATCAACGGTATGGCCGCGCACAAAGTACGACCAAACAAACAAATATACAAACAAACATTATTTTTTATATATAAGATTGTTTCTGTTATTTACGAGTACACAGGTATCCTCTACCAAAATATAATTTTTTTTTTCATCCACACTTCCCGAACGTGTGTGTGTGCTTTTGTCATATTTCATTTCTTCATGTTGTCTTGAATTCCCTTTATCTACGTTGGCTTTGGACTACCACGTTTCCCTTTTCCAGGAGGTATACATTTGAATACTTCTTTGTTTCTGTGTCCCTCCTTCTCATACCATCTTAGTTGGATTTCTTCAATCTCTTGTACAATATATTTTTCTACATTCATAATTTCTCTTAGTGTATTATTTTTTTTCTTCAAATCTTTAAAAACTGAAGAAGGCCTGCAACTCAATTATGTTAATAAGTTGTTAGTTTATACGCTACGGATTTTTTTTTCCATGTCGCGATAGGACTAGAATGCCCTTGGCCTACCAGACGGCTGCTGGCATCACATCCACACGTGTTAATCTCACAGGTAGACGATAACCCAACCAGTGTAGGGAATACATGTGGTCAGCATTTGGGGTCCTCAGCCATTCCTCAGCCTGGAGCCGCTATTTATTGTACTTACCCAAATATCTTACGATACTGGGTGGGCACAGGTCCCTTATTGGTCAAATTCCATGACAACATTTCTTCTCCCAAGGATATCGGAACCAGTGGAATCCCGTAGCTCTGCTCCAAGGTCTCTTGTATTAACCACTCGGCTGCGGGGCGGGACTTACAGTGATTAGAATACTAGAAGGTAAGATTGCAATATAGTATAATGATAAGTTAGACTAATGACTGTCTTTTGTTTTGGTTTCATTTACAAACAGTAACAGTAGAATATATATATATACTATCTGTGTTGCAATCTTATTTTTTATTACGTAAAAAATCTGATTCTACTTATGATTTAGTTTTATTATGTGATAGCGAGGAGATGCGTATGGGGAATGAAAGACGTGCATGGAAACTTCTTGTAGGAAAGCCAGAAGGAAAACGCCCAGTTGGTAGACCAAGAATGAGGTGGGAGAACAACATTAACTATGATTTGAGGGAAGTAGATTATACAGGGAATGATTGGAAAGCATTAGCTCAGGATAGGGATGTATGGAGAGCTTATGTCCGCGCGGCCATGAACCTACGGGATCGATAGTGCCAGTAAGTAAGTAAGTAAGTAAGATAACGAGGAGATACTAGGCCAACACACACTCTATACAGTAACACTGAGAAATTGGTACTGGAGTAAACATCAATAAAACTACATACATGGTCACACACAGAAATACATTATATAATGGAAATGGACAGTAAATGATAAACGAGGGAAATTTTGAAAAAAGTGTCTAAATTCAAATACCTACAAATAATTACAGATACGAATGAGGTTCACAAACAAATTAAACATAGGCTCAATTCTGGAAATGCATGCTATTATGCATTATAGGGACTCTTGTCATCCCAACTTCTCTCAATAAACGTTAAACTGAAAATATATAAAACTGTTATTCTTCCAGTTACATTATGTGTATGCCAAATATGGACTTTTAAGAGTATTTGAGAATAATTTTTTTTACCAAAGTGAGATGATCGGACAGGCGAATAGAATAGACTACTAACACTAAGTTAGATATTATCCATCCATAGTAATTCTGCCCGAGGACAGGTCCTTCACTGCAATCATAGCATTTTCATGCTATGCTTGCAGCTTTACTAGGGAAAAGTAGGTGTGGTAGCTTCCTGTTGCTTTCCACACCGGTGAAGGGATGATGAAGATAATGAATAATGATAAGGATGATGATGATGATGATGATGATGGCCATATGATTTCGGGGACCGTTTGGGCTAAATTTTTCCTGACATTTGTCTTAGAGGTGAGGAAAAACCCCGATAAAAACCTCACACAGAAAAACTGCCTCGACCGGGGATCGAACCCGGGCCCGCTGCGTGACAAGGCAGCACGCTACCTCGAGACCACAGCGGTGGACCTAGATATTATAATAAGAGTTAAGTCTGGTAGACTGCTATGGGCAGGACATGTGGCACGAAGGGGGAACGAAAGAGGCGCTGGAAAACTCCATGTTGGAAAATCAAAAGTAAAGCGACCGATAGGCTGGTCAAGATTGAGATGGGAGAATAAAATTAATCATGATTTGAGGGAAGTGGATTATACAGGAAATTATTGGAAACTTTAAGCTCAGGATACGGACGTATGGAGAGCATATTATGTCCGCGCGGCCATTAACCTATTGGTTCGATAGTGCCAGTGAGTTAGTTAATTTTTATTTAATTTAATACGTATAAATATTTACTTATAATTATAGGCCTATATAGTATGATCTTATGCAAATAAAATCAGCGCGAAATATGATATGGAAATGAACACTGACAAAACAAAAGTAATGGCATTTTGTGGAAAATAACCGGTTAGAAGCAAAATTTGTATAAACAATATGTTAAGAGAGAGGAACTATGAGTTTACATATCTTGGATATAATTTAACGTTTGTTGGTTAAACAGAAATTATTTCTAAAATGTATAAATATAATAAAACAAGAGGAATAATTAACAAAATCATGAAATATTCCCCAGTACAGCGATACACAAGAATAATGTTATATAAAACCTTAGTAGACCTACGGAAGCGAAGAATGGACCATAGGGAATACTGGTATCAGTAGAATAACAGCTAGTGAAACGAGATTTTTGAAAGCAGCACTAGGATATACTCGAATGGACCACAAAATAAATGAAGATATCATGCAAGCACTTCAATTTTCGGGCAATTCAACCCGAAAACAAGGTGCAAATGTTAATGCAGAGCGTGGATAACAACAAGTTGTACATTATTATTATTATTATTATTATTATTATTATTATCATTATTATTATTATCATTATTATTATCATCATTATCATTATTACTATTATTATTATTTATTCGTCTTCCTTTAACCGTATTAGGTTTATTAGCATTGAATCTTTTTTTTTTGATGGGGAGGGAGTTGGCCTACCGCATCAACCCCCAATCTGGAGGACTAGGGTTTTTTTTGCAGGTGTCCATCCTTAGATCAGTTGCTTTCACTACAGCTAATAGCCTGATCTGTCATTAATAAGGAAGAATTTGACAGAAAAGATAAGATGAAATGATCCCCTAGGCCTCGAATACTCTAATACTATCGGGGTATCCTGAGGGAAGACGAGGCAGAGGAAGAACTAAAACCTCCTGGAATCAGATAATAATATTATATTTATACATCAAGGAGAAACACCATCTACAACCAGGAGATTGGATGGACCGACAAAATTGGTTATTAGGAATCGGAAGATATCAAAGACAGTAATCAACCGATGATCTATCTATCTATCTATCTATCTATCTATCTATCTATCTATCTATCTATCTATCTATCTATCTATCTATCTATCTATCTATCTATCTATCTATCTATCTATCTATCTATCTATCTATCTATCTATCTATCTATCTATCTATCTATCTATCTATCTATCTATCTATCTATCTATCTATCTATCTATCTATCTATCTATCTATCTATCTATCTATCTATCTATCTATCTATCTATCTATCTATCTATCTATATATCTATCTATATACCTATATATATATATATATATATATATATATATATATATATATATATATATATATATCTATCTATATACCTATCTATATATCTATCTATATATCTATCTATCTATATACCTATCTATATATCTATCTATCTATCTATCTATCTATTATTATTATTATTACTATTATTAAAATAATATATTTTGGCGTAAACTGTTTATATTTCTAAGCATGAAAGCGTGTGTGTTTCAAATCAAGACTTTTTGTGAAGTGGTGATCAATATGCTGGCATGTGTGTGTGGGTAAGGGAAAGGGAGTGCCGACACATGTAGATTTGCGAATGCGGGTCTAGAAACTCCCCCGCCCCAACTCTCAAACAGATCGCAACCAATAAAACCACCACAAGAAGTAACATTCTGAGAGACACTTTTCTATCAATCCATTTATCATATTCTACAAAGTTCAGCGTAAACAGATGGCGAAAGCTATCAAATCCAGCTTACCGCATCTCAACAAAATGGAGGGACAGAAAAAAAAGTTAATTTTATATTCCTGTGGAAATGATTTGAAAAAGAAGCGGAGTTGTGGGAACTGAATAGACGCTAGGAACGAGATTTTTAAAGTATAACCAAAGTTTTGGAAGCTGTACGTGTTGCACGCTAACGACTGTTGTTTTATGGCTTGTTGTACTGTACAAACTGCAAAATAATATCCTCACACGTTTTACAGTTCTGGGATGTACAGCTTTAATCCAGATTTAAATTATATAAGCTTTTGAAATAACAGAATACACTAGGGACAATGAATGTATAATTTTTTTGTAAACGTTGTATACAACAGGCCTATTAAACCTTGTTCAATACACTAATTCTGAGCCAAGTTCCAGTTGTACTGTAAACAAACTTGCATAAGATATTACTCCGAAGATTCCGTCTATTGGGAGAACTGTGGTGTTACTTTTTTTTTTTTTCGTTTATACTGTTTTTCCTTTTTGTTTTACCTTTTTTCCCCTTTTTGTTTCACCTGTTTTGTTAACTTTCTTTTATCCTCACATAGACACAAGGACAGGACACACAAGCCCAGATCCAGGGTGAAGATTTAAAATCCCCTACCCGCCAGGAATCGAACCCGGGTCGCCGGAGTGGAAGGTAGGGACTCTACCGACTATGCCACGGCGACGGACATTTTGAACCGACCAATGATTGAATTGTGTACGATAGAAACATTGTTTTAGACAACATCGTATTTTATGGGAAACTAGCTAATACCCGGCGTGCGCTGCTACGCCTAAATAAATGAAAATTAATATGTTTTTATGTTTAGTTGAATAAGTAAAAGGAATAATAATTATAAATGTATATCGTAATTATTTTAAGATTCCCCGTGCTGATTACTCGGTGTTACCCGAAAATCTACTTATCTCGATCTTCTTGGCATAAATGAGCTAAAAGAAAAATTCGTTATTGTGAGTTATCCGTAAAAGAATACCCGCCATGTGCTGCTACGCTTGCACAGGAATCTACTTGTCTCCATCTTCTTGGCATCAATGAAAGACAAAAATGGTTATTGTGAGTTATCCGTAAGAGATAAACATATGCTGTCGCGGACTTTTTTTGTAGAGCTTTTTTAGATATTCAATTCTGTGTACATTAATTTTATGTATTTGTTATAAGCTTTAGGCAGCGCAAGCCATTTAAGCGTCCAAAGAGCTACTTTTTTTTCAAGTTTTCCACTACAAAGGGCAATTTTTAAGGGTGTAGGAGTTGAGTACGGTATCACAACTCTCTTATAGCCTATGTTCATCCCGGGAATCTCCTGAACATTTTGCAAAAAGCCCCATCACAATCGGATCAACAGTATGGCCGCGCATAAAGTAGGAACAAACAAACAAACAGTAATTTTTATATTATTAGATAATGAATTGAGGAAAAGGAATTAAAATGGTTAGGACATGTTTTAAGAATGGAAGATGAGCGATGGCCGAAGCAACTATATGAATGGCATCCTAACAGAAAGAAGAAAAGAGGAAGACCAAGGTTAACATGGAAGGAAAACATGAAGACATAATGCAAGCTAGAGGGCTAAGCATCGAAGATGCCCAAGACCGTAGGCTTTGGAGGTTTGGCACGGGAAGACGGCAGCAGCTGTAAAAACCCGAAGATAGATAGATAGATATTATTAAATAATACTGAATGCAATATATGATGGTATCAATAATTAGAAACTTCCTCCATTCCACATTTATTTATGCCAAAAAATATATATGGGCCTACTTAATTAGACGTTTACGTTTTTGTCCATGATGTCAATAGATAACTTTTATTTACCGGTACAATTTCATTACGAGCAGAATTTGTGTTCCATGCTGATTCGTCTATAAATTCTGCTGTTATTTTCACCACATCCTTAATGAATAATGTAGGATTTTTTCACTTTACTGTTTGAAAACATTCAAAACAAATAGGTTATTTCCGCTTTTAAAATGCTTTGCTTTCCAATGTTTAAGAAATTCTACAAAAAAAATATCATTTTGAAACACATGAAATTCAAACATATTCTGTATTGCGCATGCGTACGTATAAAACAACGCTTATTCATTCAAATTGTAATGACATATTTTAAGAATATCACATATAACTGATATAGGTACGTGCTAGATAAAAACAAATACATTTATTTATTTTATTTCGAATGTTGGAGAGCGAACTATAGGCTATTTTCTTACATGCTTAAAAAGGTAAAAGCACTATTTGACCAATGATAATGTAGTTATACATCTGGTTTGTTTACATTACAACTGGAACTTATCTCGGAAATTTACATTTAATGACAAATGCGGGAAATTTTGGAGAAGTGGCTGAATTCCAAATACCTAGGAACAATAATTACAAATAGGAATTATAAGCAGAGAGAGATTAAACATAGGTTCAATTCTGGAAATGCTTTCAATTATGCATTACAGGGACTCGTGTAATCCAACTTCTCTAAAAGAAACTGAAAATATATAAAACTGTTATTAGGTATGCCAGTTATATGGATGCGAAACAAAGACTATTACTTTAAGGGAGGAGAAATCATTACATGAATTTGATAATAAAGTTCTTAGGAATTTTTTGGACCAGAAAGAGATGAACAGACAGGCGAATGGAGAATATATGCATAACAGTGAGCTATATGATACTTACAGGAAACCAGATGCATATAATAAGAACAACTAAGTCTCGTGTACTGCTATGAGCAGGACATGTGCCACGAATTGGGAATGAAAAATTGGTATGGAAGTTTCTTGTAGACGCAAACCAGAGGGAAAACGCCTAGTTGGTAGTTCAATAATGAGGTGGGAGAATAACATTAACCCTGATTTGAGGGAAGTAGATATACAAAATATATATTTGACTTCCAAACAAAAGTTTGTATCCTTACAAGATAAATAATTTAATAATACTAATACTAATAATAATACTAATACTAATACTAATAATAATAATAATAATAATAATAATAATAATAATAGTAATAATATATTATTATTATTATTATTATTATTATTATTATTATGACACTAGGGGATGAAACTAGCTCAGGATACGGATGTGTGGAGAGAGTTTATCCGCGCGGCCATGAACCTATGGTTTTGATAGTGCCAGTGATTTAGTTAGTTATCGTAATTCTTGTATTAGACCAAGATCCGGCTGCAAGATTACTACGTTCATCAAGTGTATGAACAAAATAATTTTTTTTCATACATTTGTGAATGACTGAATACATTTTTGCCGAGTTGCCTATTAAAATACGGCCGCCAGTATGTTTAATTAAAATATAATTAATTTATTCATTCGAAATAATTTGATACACTTGTTATTAAAATAAATTATAATCCAGTTCGCAGAAATCGATGAAAAGTTTTGGTTCCCATTGCACACTTGGCCGTAAACCTCCTCGCGGCTACAGCAGGCTGTGACACCAAGCAGTAATAAAATGGCGGTAAGTACGTATTTATTGCTTTATGCTGTTCCCTCGCAGCGGGAAGTAAAACCACTGCCCTTTATATATATTACATACAATGTATATACAAAACAAATCACAGCATTTTAAAAGAACTGAACTTTATTTGAAACAATATAAAACAATAAAAACGTACATACCGCCATTTTATTACTGATTGGTATCACAGCCTGCTGTAGCCGCGAGGAGGTTTATGGACAATTGTGCAATGGCAACCAAAACTTTTCAAGCTCTATACATCGATTTCTGTGAACTGGATTATAATATATTTTAATAACAAGTGAATCAAATTATTTCGAATAAATTATTTAATTATATCTTAATTAAACATACTGGCGGCCGAATTTTAATAGGCAAATATGCAAAAATGTATTCAGTAATTCACAATTTTATGAAAAAAATTGATTTTGTTCATACGCTCGATGAACGTAGTAATCTTGCAGCCGGATCTTGGACTAAAAGTTGTGATAACATTTATGATCCTGCGTTTCTCGAGATAGTCAACGTTTTTTTATCAGGAGTTCTAAACAAACAACATTACGAAGTTCAAATATAACAAGAAATCATGAGAAAATATACTAAAACTTACTTTCATTCTACTAATCCGATTTCACGAGGACATTAAAAGTATTACTATTGGCTTTATTCCTCGCAGACAGACAGAAAGTTGCCATAAATATACATTTCAATGCAAAGGAGATATTTTATGGGCTATAACAATGAGCAAGGCAATTCTTTCACGGAAGTCAGATATATTTATCGCTTCAGTTTGTTCATACCACTGAACCGTGCATGGATTGAGGAGCCAACTCAAGTCATAAAAATTACATTTATCAAATTAGATTTCAAAGACGAATAATACATTTACCGAGAAAGTTGGCTCAGGTATCAGCGTTCGAGCCTCGTATTTAAAGTTGGTGATTTAGGAGAATATACAAATATTAAAAGGAAATAATAAAAACTGAAGAAGGGATATAAAAAAATGGGGAATAAAGATACATTTGGGCAAAACAAAATGTGTGCTTATAGGAGATAAATCAAAAGACTTGATTTTTGAAGACTGATATGGAAAAATAAAATAATGTAACGAATGTGGTATATTCCCTATCTGTTCTATAGTGTTCTGCCCTAGGGCGGGTCCTTCATAGCAAACATAGCATTTTCGTGCTATGCTTTGCAGCTTTACTAGGGAATTATAGGTGTAGTAAGTTCCCGTTGCTTTCCACACCGTGGATGATGATGGTGATTATGACGATGGTCAGATGATGTTCGGGGACCGTTTAGGCTTCAAATCTTCCTGACATTTGTCTTACAGGTGGGGAAAAACCACAGAAAAAAACATCACCCAGGAAGCTTGTCCCGATCAGGAATCGAACCCGGGCACGCTGCGTGACAAGGCAGTATACTACCTCGAGACCACAGCAGTGGACTGAGGATAAATAAGGGCAAATCGTATGAGATCAGAATACAAATTCTAAGTCAAAAACATTCTTTTTTAACACATAAGGAGTACAATGACATACGGTGCAAAATATGGGGAATTAAAATCTAGAACAATAAGTGAATTAAATTCTGCAGAAATGGATTTTTGGAATTATTCATCTGGAATTTGTAGAAGAGATAAAATAAGAAAAAGTGTAATTAAACAAAATATGAATGTTCAAACTTCGGTTGTGGATTTCATAAAAAACAAATATTAAAAAAGGTGTGACCATATAAACAGAATGACAGAATACAGATTAAAATATAAAATTATGGAATGTTCAACTGAAAGGTCCGTCTCATTCTTAATTAGTTATTTAACGGTAGCGCTTTCGGGACGTTCCTCCCATCAATCTGCAGGATTCAAAACGGGTGTTTCACTGAATTATCCTGTATATTGGGTTACATGTCTTGGCTTCGTTTTCGTTCATCCAGATGATCGTTGTTGTGAGCTGCTTTCATGATTTCCATCTCTTCGAGATGAAAGCAGCTCACAACAACGATCATCTGATAAACGAAAACGAATCCAATACATGTAACCCCCTCCACCAGATCTTCAGTGAAACACCAGTTTTGAATCCTGCCGATGTTGGGACAAGTCCCGAAAGCGCTACAGTTAAATAACTAATAAAGTTGAGGGAGCGGACCTTTCAGGTGAATATTCCATAATTTTATATTTTAATTTTGAATAATACCTCAACGGAACATATCATGAATCTTACAAAAGAAGACTGATTCCAAAATAGAATACTAGAATGGATGCCACTTGGTAGAAGAGGAAGTAGAAGAGGATAGAAAATACCATGATTTGATGGTGTTTTCGAGCAGCACGAGGGAAAAAAGGATTGGACGATGGAGAATGAATGACAGAGAGATGTGGAGGAAAACAACAGTAGATTGATTAGTAGGGCTCTTAGACTTTGATGACGGTCACAATTATCCCCAGAACAACTTGTCTGGTTCATTTTTGCTGAGGCTGAGCCGATGCAAGGGTCATGGAGCCTCCAGAATGTTTACTGCTTATTTACCTTCAGATGTTAACGAGTGACATGTGGTCAGCACATTACCCCAATGAGACATCTAGCAGATAACTAAGGTATTACTTGGATGCATAACGGTCGGTAAACTTTGCACAGAGGCTTCTTTATTCAGGCTTGTGGTTCTTTTACCGACCTGAAAATTTTCAGACTCAGGACCCACGGCTTCAAGTCCTTCCCGGTGTACTTGTCCCTTCAATTTTTCTATCCTGGCCGGGTTTGAACCCGCTTCCCTCGAAACTAGAGGCAAAGAACATAACCACTAGTCCACTGCTGCGACATAATGATGACAATAATAATAATAATAATAATAATAATAATAATAATAATAATAATAATAATAATAATAATAATAATAATAATAATATTAATATTAATAATATTAATAATAATAATAATAATAATATTATTTCCACTGCTGCGACATAATGATGACAATAATAATAATAATAATATTAATATTAATAATATTAATAATAATAATAATAAAATAATAATAATTTTATTTAGCAGGTTTCACAATGTTTTATATCTCTCTGCGCCCAAATAATCTACTGTCATTCTCTTCCACATGCATTCCAATCTCCATATTCAAATCCTTTTTCCTCAAGCTGCTTAAAACAACATGAATCCACGTAATTTTTGGCTGTCCTCTTCTTCATCTATAATGTGACAACCATTATAGTATTCTTCTTGGGAATCTGTTCTGTCCTTTTTACATGACCATACCATTTTAATTGCTTTCTGCTATGAAATCCACAATAAATTGAAGTTTGAACATTTATATTTTGTTTAATTACACTGTTTCTTATTTTGTCTGTTATAGAAATGTTTGAACACCTCCAAAAATCCATTTCTGCAGAATTTGATCTACTTATTGTTCTAGATTTTTATTCTCATGTTTCTGCAATGTATTACATTTAACTCTTAATAATAATAACAATAATAATAATAATAATAATAATAATAATAATAATAACAATAATAATAATAATAATAATAATAATTAAAAAATAATTTCTATTCTCCCAACTCATTTCTGGTCTGCCAACTGGGCGTTTTCTTTCTGGTTTACCTACAAGCTGTTTCTATGACTCTCCTTCAATCCCCATTCTTGCTACATGTCCTGCCCACTGCAGTCTATGGGAATTAACTTCTTATTATATCTGGTTTCCTATACAGATCATGAAGCTCACGGTTATGTAGTCTTCCCCATTCGCATATCTGCTCATCTTTGTTCAGTCTAATAATTTTCCTAAGAACCATATTCTCAAATACTTGTAAATAATATTAATAATAATAATAATAATAATAATAATAATAATGTTATAAAGTATTTTATTACATGGTTCCGAAACCTGGAAAATAAGTAGAAAACAAGCCAAAAACTGTTAGAAGAAGAAATGGATTTTTGGAGGCGATCGACAAAAACTTCAAGAAGGGATAAAGTCAAAAATAGAACAATAAGGGAAATTATGCAAATTGAAAAAAAATATTAGAAAAATAGAAGAAAAATGTTTGAAATGGTATGGACACCTAATGAGAAAGGAAGAAGATAGAATGCCAAAGAAGATCCTTGATTGGAAAGCTAATGGAAAGGAGCGGAAGAGACAGACCTAGAGAACGTTGGATAGATGGAGTGAGGGAAGTATGGAAGCTAGAGATTTGAGGGAAGATGCTGCTTTGGACAGAAATCTCTGGCAACAAATCACTTTGGATTGAAGGAGAAACACTGTATTGTAGAATATTGCTACAAAATATATCAATAATAATAATAATAATAATAATAATAATAATAATAATAATAATAATTATAATAATAATAATAATCGTCATCATCATCATAGTACATTCACGAATTTAAGCCATTTGTTGACCTGTTTCGGCCTCAAGAGAAACACCACCCAAAAGTGTTTTGAGTGGATGTCCTAGTCTTCTTCTTCCTGCAGGTTGATATCTTAACATTTGTTTGGATATCCTGTGATCTTCCATTCGATGAACATGTTGCATCCATTTTGACTTATAATCAGAAATTTTGTTTTCTAAAGGTTCCATGTGTAATTCTTCTAAGATGTCTTTTTTTTTTTGTGAACTAGAAGTGTGTATGCTGCAGTCCTCCGAAGGTATCTCATTTCAGCAGATCTAAGTCCCTGTATATCCTCCTGTTTCAACGTACATACTTCGCTACCAAACAAAAGAGTTGGAAGAGCCAGTGTTTTATCCACTTTTAGTCTTGAATGTTTTTGGACTTACTGTGGCTTGAAGATAGAATTTATTAACCCTAAAATTCTTAAAAATTTAGATATTTTTGCATTTACTAATAATAATAATAATAATAATAATAATAATAATAATAATAATAATAATAATAATAATAATATATAATAATAATAATAATAATAATAATAATAATAATAATAATAATAATAATAATAATAATAATAATAATAATAATAATAGTAATAATAATAATAATATAATAATAATAACACAATTGACTTTATTTTGTCTTGCACTGTCAGGAATTCTGACTCGGGGCTGGGCATTATAGAAGGTTCAGTTAACAAGTCTGACAGGCTTTCAGGATGTTTTACTAATCAACACGTTCATTAAGTCCATGCTTATATTGTTTCACAAGTGATTGTGTTCATAATACCTCATTTTAATGTCGAGAAAATGTCTACTAGGTATTTTGGCATGTAGCAGGAGTTGCAATATCCGAGTAGGTGTGGCTGGGAGCGTTGTTAATAACCCGCTACGAACTGATGGGAAGCGACTAATTTAAAGGCCGCGGGGGGTTCCACAAATCCTCTTCCCACTAACTACACGTGTATGTGTCAAGAATGATGTTTGTTGTCACAAATATGATCATGTACACATATTCATTTCCTTCAGGATCAACATGTAGTATTTAAATATAATAGACTAAGGTCATCCAAGATTACATATTATTTGAATGCCATTATATTAAAAATTAATTTTCTAATAAAGACCAAAGGATGCACAAAATTGGACCACATAAGAAATGAATAAACAAGAAGTGAATTAGAGATATATTCAATAAATTATAGAATTCAACGACACCGCGTCGGCTGGAAAGTGCATGTTCACAAAATGGAAGAAACAAGATTGACCAAGATAGCATATGATTATAAACCAAAGGCATTAAGAGATAATTGTATATGGAACAGAAACTAGGGCTGATGCAACAAAAACTAAACAAATAAGAAGCACATGTGAAATGAAAATCTTAAGAACTATTCAGGGGAAAACATTATTTGATAAAATACACAACACAGAAATTAGGGACAAATGTCATATTCAAGACATAACCAAATTTATTATAGATAGACGAAAATATTGGAAAGGTCATATAGAAAGAATGGAAGACAATCGACTTGCAAAAAAAGGGCTAAAGAAGATAGACCAGTGGACGGGAGAAGAACAAGAGGAAGACCAGCCAAGAGATGGACAGACAGTGAATGCACATCCAATACGTCTTCCTCCGAGGAGTGATTAAATAAACAGGATGAAAATCCTACAAATTATGAAGAAGAAGAATAAAGATGATTGGGGATGTAGGAAGACCTAGGAAGAGATGGAAGGAATCATTATGAATTCGGAACGGGCGAATCGCCTAAACCTTAAAATGAAGGTGATGATGATGAAAGATATATTTTTCGATTAAAATCGGTATCTTTGTTGGATGCGGTGAACTAGTGGTTATGTTTCTTGACACAGGTCCCGACGGTCGCAGGTCCAAACCCGGTCGGGGTCAATGCATGTTTTAGGGTGGAAAAATCGAAGGAGTAAATCCTCAGGAAAGGACTTGAAGACATGGGTCCCGAGTCTGATTTGTATTATTACAACAGAAACCGAAGATTTAATATTAGAAGATTAGAAGGAATATATTAGAGGATGTGAAGAATTTGAGTATTTGGGGGTAAAAGTATATAAAGAGGATAGACAAGAAAGCGACATTAAGAACAGAATAAATAAAGGTAGAGCAATAAGAGCAATGATTATTTAACTCATGTCCCAAATGTGAGTCAATGACCAATTACGTTTCAATGAATTTTGTTTTACAATCAATGACAATCGTGTTTAACCTCGATATTTATCGAATTATGTTTACCAAAATAAAGAAAGCTTCTCCAATTCAATATTCTGAACAGGTAAGAGCATTATTTTGCAGTGACTGATTCAACAATAAATACCTTGAATGTAGCAAATAAATAACACATTTTTTCGAACTACACATTTCATAATTGTATGTTCAATAATTTTGTTTGTAGATAATGATTTTACTGAGTTATTTCCTAAAAAATAATTAATAACCTATAATGTTGGTTATAATATACAGTTTGATGTGTTTTATTTTTTTCTCCACCGGGGTGCATTATTAAAATATTGTGAACCTATTTGGCAATAAAGAATATGATCTAGTTGCAGTGGATGAATAAATTAAACATAACCATTTATTTATTATAAATTAAACATTTCTCATTTGTTTTCAGACATCGCCGTTTAAATTAAATATATACTACCTTAAAATAAGTGTATTTAAGTAATTATTTGTGAGAAAACAACTTAATTTTATTCGTTAAATAGTCCTAATGAATGTCACACTTGATTTAAAATTTCTCTAGATAAATTCAATATTTCTCTAGATAATTCAATAGTGAGAAGTACTGTCACATATGGAGCTCAAGCATGGAAATTCAACAAAAACTTAGAACAACCACTTATGTCGATGCAAATGGATTTCTCGTAAAAGAATCCTAAGTCAAAATAAAGGATCTTCTAGGCAAAATTTACCGACCTTCATCAACTTAGAAATACCTTAGTTGCCTACTATATGTTTCAATGAGTCGGTATCTGACCGAATGCAATTCATGATATCTACAGGGAAATAACCGTTACTAAATTAACTTATTCTAGTAACTCCTATTAAAACAGAAGCTAAAGGCCCAACATTTGGCTGTTACGTCATTCTAGATAGAGAGATATAAAATCGGTATGTTGTTATTGAAATAATTAATAAATTTGTTGTGAATTTAGCTCAATATCAATGGATTTCTTCTTCTTCTTAAATTACACTAAAACCCAAATCCTTCGCCTCCTCGATGAGCCCCCTCAAGACATCCCTCTACATAGAAAGGATTTCACAATGGTAAATTTGACATTTTTTTAAGGCCATGGCGCACATAATCCCACAATCGATTCTTAGGTCTTTCTCCTAATCTAGTTCCTTGAGGTTGTGAACAGAAGATATGTTTCATATTTTTTTATTCACTGCCGCGCGGACATAAACTCTCCATACATCTCTATCCTAAACTAATGTTTTCTAATCATTCCACGTGTAATCTACTTCCCACAAATTATGGTTAATGTTATTCTCACACCTCATTCTTGACCTACCTATTGGTCGCTTTACCTCATGATTTCCTACAAGAAGTTTCCATGTCCCTCTTTTATTCCCCATATGCACCGCATGTTCTGTCCATCGCAGTCTACGAGACTTAGCTCTTCTTATTATACGATATGATCTCCTATAAAGATCACATAGCTCATTGTTATGTAGTATTCTCCAATCGTCTGTCTGTTTAACCCTCTTTCATCCAAAACGTTTCCTAAGAACTATATTCTCTTATCTACTAAATGTAAACAAAACGCAAGCAATTATTATCGGACATCCAAGGCTATTACACTTCATAAACAATGGCAATATGCCGGCTGCCATATTAGCTAATGAACAAATTCCTTATACCGTCGTCGTTAAAAACTTGGGATTTTACTTAGATTCTAATTTAAATTGGCATGTGCAAGTAAAACAAACATCTAAAATGATCTTCTCCATAATGCATTCCCTAAAGCGACTTAAACATTTTCTTCCTACAACTCTTAAAATAATTTTAATCCAAACTTTAGTGATGCCGCATTTTGACTACTGTGACGTTCTACTAACTGACATAAGTGACGGATTGTCGGACAAACTGCATCGTGTCCATAATATGTGTATCAGATTCATATTTAATGTTCGAAAATACGATCACATTTCTCCATTTTTCCACAAATTGTCATGGCTACATCTAAAAGAGAGAAGAAAATCGCACTGTCTAATTCTCCTATTTAAGATCCTACATACCTCGATTCCCAATTATTTATCATCCCGTTTCCAGTATCTATCCTCAAACCATAACTTAAACACAAGATCACAACATAGTCTCTTGCTTAATATACCGCAACATAGGACATCACATCACTGCATGTCATATACTGTCTTCACTTCTCGCAACTGGAATTCCCTACCACAAGAAATAAGGGGCTGCCGGACATTTGCATCTTTTAAAAGAAATCTAAATTTATATTTGCTCTAAACTCGACTTCATTATTATCCAGTGTATTAATTGGTGGTTCTCGTATAATGTATCATATTTATATAATAATAATAATCTCTATCTATCTATCTTCGGGTTTTTACAGCTGCTGCCGTCTTCCCGTGCCAATAATAATAATAATAATAATAATAATAATAATAATAATAATAATAATAATAATAATAATAATAATAATAATAATAATAATAATTATAATTATAATTATTATTATTATCGTATCATTATTGTTATTACCCTATAAAATGTTGTTTGTACATGACATTTACATTGCTACATTATTGTATCTTTAACTGTTTATAATTAGTATAGTGTATATCTATATTTGTCAAATATTTATTTGTATTTGTGCTGGTTAAGTGGAAGAGAGGGCCTTATGGCCTTAACTCTACCAGAATAAATAAAGTATTATTATTATTAAAAGTATTATTATTATTCTCAAACACTCGTAATCTCCTTTTCTCCCTTAAGGTAAGAGTCCATGTTTCGCACCATATAATATAACTGGTAGAATAATAGATTTATATATTTTCAGTTTAACGTTTTTTGAAAGGAGTTGGGGCGTCAAGAGTCTCTGTAATGCATAATAGCACGCATCTTCAGAATTGAGTCTATGTTTAATTTCTTTGTGCATCTCATTGCTATTTGTGAATATTGTTTCTAGGTACTTGAATTCAGCCGCCGCAATGAATTAAAAAAAAAACAAATAAAATACAATAAAATGGAATTAAAAATATCAGTTTATACCTACATAGCATATCACAAATACATTTTACTTTTTATTATGAATGGGTATAAACGTCATTGGCTCGTTTATTACATTAGAGTAGGGATACTTGTGCGATAATGAAGGCACATTGGGGAATTCCACGGTCTGACAAGGGCGAAATCCTACAAAATCTGACCCTAATGTCCAGTTCATTCAACATCAATATACTAGAATCCGAATCAGGATTTCAAAATTCTCTACATACTTCAATTTCGGTCTTCATATCACTGTAATTCATATAATTGAGAGTTTTATGATGAAAGCTTCAGAGTTAATAATACAATATAATCAATTAATACATTCAGTCTGCATATATTTTTGACTTTAGACTCCTAAACCCCTCAACCGGTCTTCATTAAAATTTGTACATACATGTTTTCAAGTACGCAAACTGTTTAGACGCTATCTATTATACTCTAAAACCATTAAGTATAGGAGTTAATCTGAAACGAAAATTAAAAAAATCACTCTAGCGGTCGTAATTTTCGATGTTTCAGAACCAAATTCAGTAAATGCTATTAAAATAAACCGAGGTAGGTATTATCTAAAACTCAGCGAAATCTGATCATTATAAATGGGGGTTTACCTGAAATTCGAAAATAATTGGCTAGTAATCCGCCATGTTTGATTCGTCACAATGTATAATTTTATGTTTACATATTTACGCCGTAGCGTAGTGGTTAAGGCACTGAGCTACAAGCCGGAGGGTCGAGGGTTCAAGTCCCGTTGGGGTCAGGATTTTTAAACTGACCCAAACCCTCTGGCGGCACTATGGCCCTGGGGTCGACTCAGCCTCTAACGGAAATGAGTACCAGACGCTTGTTCTGGGGTAAAGGCGGCCGTCACGCAGGGCTGACAACCCGGCTGACATAAAGTGCCGATTGTCTAGAAAAAGTGGGAGCCTTAACCTCCTACTACACCAAGGGCCTCCGGGTCTGTTGTGGGATCACTTTACTTTACAGGTATGAGGAGTATTTAGCTGCTATTATGCTCTAAAAACATTAGGTCTAGGAGTTTATCTGAAACGAAAATTTAAAAATCGTATTTCATTTATTTAGGCGTAGCAGCGCACAATGTGTATTAGCTAGTTTCATATAAATTTTAGAATTAGTTACATAAAATTCGTCCCTAGTAGAATCATCTATTCATCTATTTATTTATAATTCGCACACTGTTTAGAGATTGGAGACCGTCACTAATTCATCGTCTTATAACCTAAGGGAATATATCTAGAGTCCGGATGTTAGGCACTTTAAAAATTCAAAATAGGCAGGCAAAAAAGGCACTAAAATCATTAATATAGGCACTAAAAATTCAAAATAGGCTCTTAAAAATGACAAGATAACTTTTTACAGTCTTACGTTAAGAATGTAAACATATATCAATAGCATGCCAAGATATCAGAGATGCTTTTGGAATTTATTTTGCCTTTTTACTCTTTGTTACTCAGCAATGTTTGTATTGAAAAAGAAGCTAATAACTTTTCTCCAAGCCTTAGAGCCGGAGCATAATATAATTGGACATAGTTTAGGGCTATTTCTCTTAACGGGAATGCACGAGGTGGAAAAATACAATATTTACCTAACGAGAGTGCATTGGGCGGGAAACCATCTACCTGCTAGGTTATTGGGTTATTAATACTCTTATCCTAAAATATTCTAAGGGAATTTATAAAAAGAACACTTGAAAACTTATATGAAATGGTTTGTGCCATGAAGTTTGTCCATTTCAATTAATTTCACAGAAATATTGAGTTAATTTCGAAAAAAATAAGGCATTTATAGGCATTATAAGCTGAAATAGGCATTTATAGGCAAAACGAACTTCATGGAAAACAACTCTAGGGTCGTTGGTATGAACTTATATGAAGTCACTTTTACAATATCTATAATAAATAACCATAGGCCTTTTCCCTAACATCCGGTCTCTACATATATCCCTCTACATTTCAATCTATAGCATAAACCTGAAAGAGATCTATGCCTCTGTTGTTTGTATCAGCATTGATAGTTCTTGTTGTGTGCTACAAGGGATCACTTGAAATTACTGATAAGTTTAGTTAATTAATAAATAATAATAATAATAATAATAATAATAATAATAATAATAATAATATAATAATAATAATAATAATAATAATAATAATAATAATAATAATAATAATAATAATAATAATAATAATAATAATAATAATAATAATAATAATGATAATAATAATAATAATAATATTATTATTATTATTATTATTATTATTATTATTTATGTACAGAGTTTCAATGTTTACACATATTTCTACACCTAAAATGTTTTATTTTTCTTCTCTGCACGCCCGTATCCATCCATTCCATGTCATCCAGTCCTCTTGTTCTCATTCCGGTTCTTATTTCTTATATCCACGAGTTTGAAGGTCTTCCTTTTTTTGGATCAAAGTTAAATATTAAAATGTACCTGTTGGTAGTGCCGTCGTCCTCAACTTTGTTAAAATATTGTATATAAAATTAACTGGAGCACTTTCGGAAGTTATCTTCCATCTTCTGCAGGTTGAGCTTCTGCTACTCGTTGTTGTGTGTACGGTGATGTATACTCCAACTGTTTGTAGCAGCAACTTACCAAAGTTCAGGACGACGGCACCAAACAACAGGTACATTTTAATCTTTAACTTTCATCATAAGGCTTCACCTCAACGGAATTTGATATGTATTTTACTAGTATTGATTCCTTTCTTTCTTCTTCCAGATGGACACCTTTTCAATGTTTTTCTGGGTATCTTTTCTTCTTGCATTCGTCGTACATACTCACACCAATTTAACTGTTTATATCTTTATTTAATCTACTATTGAATATTTAATATTCATTTTTTTTCTCATATGACATTATTTCTTATTTTCTCCAATTTAAACATCTTGCAGCTCTCCTCAAGAAATCCATTCCCAACGACAAAAGTCTTTGTTTCCATGCTTCTACTCCATATGTGACAGTACTTCTCAATATTGAATTATATATTTGTAACTTATTTTTCCTGGTTATATGTCCTGTTCCATAGGACAACATTTAACAATGTTCTTATTGCTCTACCTTTATTTGTTCTGCTCTTAACGTAACTTTCTTGTCTATCCTCTTTATCTACGTTTATCTCCAAATACTCAAATTCTTCACAACCTCTAATATACCCATTCTGATCTAATAGTATTAATAATTATTATTATATTAATGTTAATAATAGTAATAGTAAAGGAGAAATGCATAAAAACCGCGCAGATATTACGTGCAAAGAACTTAGTTGTCCTTCCTATAAGCATCGATTGATTTACATGATTTTACATTTCAGAATATGATACGTTTCACATTTATCAGAATACAAATCACATATCCACGTGTCATTAGGTTCGTAGAAAGCTTTTTCGGCCACAGCTTGAGGTGAAAGCCGGGGTTTGCTAATCTTATAGTGACATGACGCATTTCACAGTACGACTCTGTCTTGCATAGCACAGGTTGCATAGAATGCCGGTGGTTTATACTTTTTTTTCTTCCATAGGTCTTGTATAAGTACATTGTAGGCTTCACTAGATGACAGGAGTAGTATATAATATATATTTTTATTTTATTAGCAATATTCCACTATACAGTGTTTATTCTTCAACGCTAAGTGATTTGTCGCCAGAGTTACTGTCTAAAGCATCTTCTTAGCTTCTATACTTGTCCTCACTCCATCTATCCAACGTTTTCTAGGTCTGACTCTTCCATAGCTTTTCAATCAAGGATCTTCTTTGGTATTCTATCTTCTTCCATTCCTATCAGGTCTCCATAACGATACAAACGTTTATCGTCTATTTTTTCTAATATGTTTTTTTTTCAACTTACATAATTTCCTTATTTTGCTGTTTCTGACTTTATCCCTTCTTAAAAGTCTTGTTGATCGCCTCCAAAAATCTATATCTATTGCTAAAAGCTTGTTGGCTTGTTTTCTGCTTACTGTCCAGGTTACAGACCCATATAATAAAATGTTTTGTAACAGAACTTGAAATATAGTTTTCTTCGTTCTGTATGTTATATTTCTATTCCAAAGCACCGAGTTCAACATACCAATGATTCTTGTTCTATCAGTTATTCTTATTTCAATTTATGTAGTTGAGTTCTCATTTTTATCTAAAATAGATCCTAAATGTTTAAAATTGTTAACATTACGTATTCTTCCTGAATTACATTTTAACTCATATGTTGTACCCAATGAAAGATATTCTGTATAAAGATATTATAATTTATCTGTAATCCCCATTTTTTGTATTCTATCTCTAATTTTCTTTACATGAAAGGTGCATCATCTGGATTCTGAGCACTCACCATCTGACCATCTGCGAATAGTAAATGGTGGAGGTAACAATTGTCTCCTATTTGAAATCCCACTTATTTGCAGTGTCTGGGCCAATTATTTGTATAATTATCAATATATATTTTGAACAACATTCTTGTAGTAGTCCTTTTGATGTCTGGAATTTTTCTGAAAGTCTATTTCCCATCTTAATTTGGCATTTGTTGTCTGAGTATAATGGTCTTATAATACTAATTGTTTTATCATATATATTCGCCTCTTCTAGGGCTTTCCAGAGCAAGATTCTGGCTATACTATCATAAGCCTTTAACACATCAATAAAGACCAAATCTACGGTTGCGTTTCTCTCGGTATTTCTCTAACATCTGTCTTGATATGAATATATACCGTGTCTCATTCAAACCTTCCACATTTTAATTAATCATAACTCTAAAAGTATGTGGAATAATAAAATGAGGTTGGTATTAAAATAAAGATAAACTGAAAGAATTTTTGTTTTCATTATTTGCAGTTAATTCATCTGTCGCATGTTGGACAATAATGACACAAAACAAACTGGCGACTCCTCTGCAACGAGCACAGACTGTTTTCTGGTGTGCGAAGCAACATTTTATGTATCAGGATCTGTTAATTGGCACAATGTAAGGATCTGGGTTACACAAAATCCACACCTCTACCGTGAACACGTCCGGTATAGACCAAAAGTAAAGGTTTGGTGCGCCCTGTGAAGAACAGGATTATTGGTCGTTCCATGAGAAGTCAATAACTAGCCCAAGACATGTTGGAACAGTTCTTGTACCCCCAACTGACCGATCTGGAACCCCAAGTAATCATTCAGCAAGACAGCGCCACCATAATGGAACCTGGAAGTTCGGAATTCCCTCATAGAATCCTTCCCAGATACCTCGATTGGACGCGGTGGATCAATTTTTTGGCCACCATGTTTACCAGACATAACTTCCTCTGCGGGTATGTAAAAGACCGCGTGTTGCGACTCCAGTACGAAATTTTCATGATTTACGAACCCATATCCTTGACAAAATTGCAACAGTACCAATGGACAATTTGGACAGAACATGGTTGAAATCAGATACAGATTTGTATTTGATATTGTTCGTGCTACCAATGATGCACACATTCATTCATTCATAGTGTTCTGCTCAAGAGCAGGTCTTTCACTGCAAACTCAGCATTCTCCACTCTTTCCTTAACTCAGCTTTCCTCTTTGTTTCTGCATACAAACCATGTTTGCAGCTTTACTAGGGATATATAGGTGTGGTAGCTTACCGTTTCTTTCCACACCCCACTCTCTCTTTTGCATCTTAAAAGATCTTATGAAGGTCCCGAGGGGCCCCAACTTGGAGGTGAGGAGAGTGGATTTGGCTAAGTTAGACCCTCCGGACTTCACCGAAATTCACTCCAGAGGTTAAATATCAGTTCAATCAGGGTTTTTGACCAGATCAAGGATCCGGAAATCCGAATTAGCCTCTGCCCCTCTGCACATATAGAGGGGTTTTAATGTGCGTGTGACAATGAAAATTCTTTGAGTTTCTCTTTCGTTTGATATCAGCCTCATTTCATAATTTTGCATAAGTTGTTAGTTATGATTAATTAAAATATGGGAGGTTTGAATGGGACACATTGTATTATCAGTGAATGATTTGCCTGCAGTGAACCTACTTTGTACTCCCAAATCTTTATATTCTATATCTAATCTATGTTTTATGATACGAGTGAATATTTTCGTAATTCAGTTATTCACATATAACCCTCTATAATTACTGCAGTTTCTTCTTTCTCCCGTCTTATAATAATAATAATAATAATAATAATAATAATAATAATAATAATAATAATAATAATAATAATGTTTACTTAATTCACAAAGTTAGAGTCTTCTTCTTATTGTACATCATGAAATTAGGTTTTCTGATCTGTTTTCACATCAAGTGCGATTTAGTGAATCTTCCCATCTAGTAAACGAGCGGCCAACATTATATTACAAAGTTAGAGTGAACAAATTAATTATTAGAGAGTTAGTGAATAGCACAAATTAAAATGAACGGAAATTTCCATTAAAAAAAGAAACAAATTAAAGTTTGTGTATATGTGGTGCGTATAGTCCATCAGAAGCACCTGGATATGCAAACCGCAACACAACATGGCGGTAATAACGTGCCAGCGATTCTATTTCTTCCTCAAAACCACAGACGTATAACATTATTAATGTTTCACAAAACATTATTGCCTCCAATATCACATCACTACAGTATTTGCAGATATACAAAATTTAATTAAAACGTAGCACGCATTGGTTTCGTTTAGGAAGGAAGCTAACAAACCTGTAAAAAGTTATTTAGACGCAAATGTAATTAAATATCACGTGATATTTTGTGCTCTCACAGTGCAACTGTCAACCATTGCATGCCGAAACATATTTTGAAATTTCTCCCAGAAAAGCGTTCTTATGTTCCAAGACAGTGTCCAAAAAGTCTGTCGATTTTAATTGCGAGGCACAGAAATCGAAGCCAGAATGCAGCAATGTCAACCAACTATACGGAGCAGGTGGACTCCCTGCATGAGTAAAAGCGGTGTGAAGTGATTCAGGACGCTGGGCGGACTGTAGGTAGTGAGGGTTATCGAATCTACCAATACAGGTGTTGTATTTCTTCTCTATAATTTGAATTAGAGATTTGAAGCTGGAATTTAATGTCTTGCAGTTAAAACGGCAGATACTTTTTTTTTTTTTTTGGCTACGGCCTAGGTACATCACAACTTTCTCTGGGAGAAATATCAAGGCAGATTTCGGCAAGTAATGGTTGACAGTTACCTTGACAATTTATCACATATTTCTAAATAAATCAATTTTAAACTGAGAACAATTTTAACGTAAAGTTATGTTTACAATTTTATAGATGTCCCTGTAGCTTCCGGGGTTGATTAAGGCTATATTTCGTTTCGTTTAGGTAATTTACATATGAAATTGTCCAATTAAAATAATTTAAATTGTACCATTTTTAAAAATGGATAGCTACTAACTCACTGGCACTATTAAACCCATTGGTTCATGAACACGCGGACATAAGATCTCCTTATATCCTTATCCTGAGCTAATGTTTTCCAATAATTCCCTGTATAATCTACTTTCGTCAAATCATAGTTAATGTTATTCTCCCACCTCATTCTTGGTCCTTTGGCATGGATTCTCTTAAGTAGTCCCCGCCAGGAGAATCGAATGGAGGACCATTCTACCTCCGGAAATTTTACCCCAATGGAACATATGTCCATGTTTCTTAACGGCTGTATTTTAACGCTGAGATAATATCGCTCTTTGGACCAAGGTACTTTTTTGTATGGCTTATCGCCTTCTACCTGTTCGGCACGAACAATCCTTATTTACCTACAGATTTCAACGACTTTTATGTGGTTGGCACATCGCCTCTTATGAGACGCCTAGTAGATATTACTTGGATGGATAAAGGTAGGTAAATTTTGTACACAGGCCTCTTTATTCAGGCTTAATGTTCTTTTAAGAGCCTGAAAATATTCAGACTCGGGACCAACGGCTTAAAGTTCCTCCCAGAGAACTATCTTCTTGAGTTTTTCCATCCTAATATATCCATAGACCCCAGCGGGTTTCAATCCGTGATCCTCGAGACCAGATGCAAGGAACACAACCACTAGTCTACCTCGGCCGACAGCCCAACTAAGTACCTCTCTCTAAACAGATTACGTAGTTTTCTTAAACAACATAGATGTATAACATTCAAGGGTTATTCTATGCCCCGTGTTCCCTGTGCATATTCGATCGAAGAGCAAGCGTCTTCTTGCGGCATTTTGGTGAATGTGATAACACACGTTCCCACTAGAGCCAATTGCCAACATGTCTATCCCAGGATTTCACCTACAATAGTGGGCAAGTTAGAGTGGGAAAATGAATGAATAAGTGTACACCAGATTACTTTGAGTTTACATTCTCACTTAATTTTAAAGCATTTTCACATTTTTTAGGAAAAATCAACATATACTTTTATGTCAGGTAATTATCCACATACTGCAACAATAAATTATGTATTTTTCGTTTTTATTTGAATTTATGTTGGTAGCATGGTGGCATAGAATTCTCATTTCAATAATTTATACTGTTTTCACAAAATGTGGTACCGCATTTTAGACACTTTTTTTTAAATTGAATATTTCAATGCGAGGCTGGTAAGTAGTTTTTATTAAAATTCGAGCGACAGCGAGGCTTTTAATTTCGAGATTCTATAAAACACTTCAAAAACGTGTCTTGTACATTATTTTTTGCTCGATGGTGTTTTCAAAGTAATAAGTAATAACATCTTTGTTGGAAATATTTGCGTTCATTTTAAACAACTGACTAACGTTAGCTGCCTGGCCAATGCACATACGGTAAATGCTGAAAATAATTTAGTTGAGAATACAACAGGTCATAACACCAATCAGGCATAAAATGGTGGCAAGTACGAATTTAATGCCTTATATTATTTCAAATAAAGTTCAGTTCATTTAAAATGCAGTGATTTGTTTCGTATATTGTGTATCAACACTGCCTTTTGGATATATTTTTGTACACACGATAGGCAGGACACAATGCAAGAGTGGGAAATGAAAGACGTGCATGGAAGCTTCTTGTAAAAAAACAGAGGAAAACGCCCAGTTGGTAGACCAAGAATGAGGTGGGAGAATAACATTATCCATGATTTGAGGAAGTAGATTATACAGGGAACGATAGGAAAACATTAGCTCAGGATAGGGATGTATGGAGAACTTATCTCCACGCGGCCATGAACCTATGGATTCGATAGTGTCAGCGAGTTAGTCTTCTTCTTCTTCTTCTTCTTGTTGCTCTCATGTGATAGACCTAGTGGTCTGTTACGATCTCAATCCAACGTTTGAATGGTCTGCCCAAAGATCTCTTGCCTGGTGGCTGGTAATATATGGTTTGACGTGGTATTCTTGTTCTGCTCATTCTTCTTACGTGAGATTTCCAGTTGTTTCTGTACTTTTGTACATATTCCATGACTGACCAGTGAGTTAGTTAGTTTCATTGTACTTAGTATACATTAAGAGCAGTGGTTTTACTTCCCGCCCTAGATATGTAATTTGAAATATTACAGTATAGTTATTTAGTTATTTATAGGTTGGCAACCCCGAAATTTAGGAAATTGAACATTCAATCATGGTTGTCATTCGTGTAAGTACAAAAGAACGCACTATCGTTAAAAAATATTTACGGCTTTTTTAATTAAGACTAATATGATATTATTATTACTGTTTTGTGAAACACCATTGTAGTATGAGCTTGTATGAATCTCTGAATAAGCAGTTACATGTTAGACAGACTTTTTTGTGAAAAGAACATTAGTTGCAGCAGAGTCCCTGAGAAAGTTGCGCTGGCAGATTTCCTGACACACCACGTCACGCCAAACTAATTCTGACAACTAACTCTCGAACTGCGAAATGTAAAATCCTCCCAAAACTGAGAACGGAAATTAACCAACCCAAAATGAAGGTATTTCTGTCTGTATCATTCACTAACAAATACACTTCTATGTCAGTTTGTAGAATGAACAACCCAACTGAATATTAATCAAAATTACCACAACTTCAGTATTCCCAGATTAACACAGATGTTACATTCAGATGAGATGATTTCTAATGTAAAACTCAAAAAACAAATTGGGACCTCCTAAACAACTTCTCACATCTTCCTGCTTATCTAACATTCTCGCATGTCTAATATTTTACAAGGTACATTCTCTAATTTAACACGTGAGTAATTGTAATTACCTGGGATACAATGTGTCAAATAGAAAAAGTGAAGACATTGAAAACAAAAAAAGTAAATTTAGTGGAGATACTAAAGGCCAACACGCACACACTATTTAGTAACACTAGGAAATTGGTACTGGAAGTAAATATCAATAAGTCTAAATATATGATCACAGATAGAAATACATTATATAATGGAAATGGACAGCTAATAGCAAATGAGGAAAATTTTGAGGAAGTGGCTGAATTCAAATACCTAGGAACAACAATCACAAATAGGAATGAGATGCACAAATAAATTAAACATAGGCTCAATTCTGGAGATACGTGCTATTATGCATTGCAGGGACTCTGAACGTCCGAACTCCTTAAAAAAACACATTAAACTGAAAATATATAAAACTGTTATTCTCCTAGTTATATTATATGGATGCAAAACATGGACTCGAAATTTAAGGAAGGAAAAGAGATTACGAGTATTTGAGAATAAAGTACTTAGGAAAATTTTTGGACCAAAGAGAGATGAACAGACAGGTGAATGGAGAAGACTCCATAACAATGAACTACATAGTCTTTATAGGAAGCCAGATATAATAAGAACAGTTAAGTCTCGTAGACTGCGATGGGCAGGGCATGTGGCACGTATGGGGAATGAAAGACGTGCACGGACGCTTCTTGTAGGAAAACCAGAGAGAAAACGCCCAGTCGGTAGACCAAGAATGAGGTAGGAAAATAGCATTAACCACGATTTGAAGGAAGCAGATTATGCAGGGAATGATTGGCCATGAACCTACGGGATCGATAGTGCCAGTGAGTTAGTTGGTTATATGTATGGAACCAGGCGGCTCCGTGGCGCAAGCGGTTAGATGTTCGCCTCTCGCCGCTGGGGTCTCAAGATCGATTCTCGGTCACTCCATGTGGGTTTCGGGTGGACGAAACGGAGCTTGGACATGTTTTTTTTCGGGGTTTCTCTCGTTTTCCCTCCTGCCATAATTTTATTCCACCGTTTTTCCACACTCATCTCATCAATTTCGTTTCATTTCATTCATCTGCCCCTGTGATGGTGTGTCAGGCGTGGTCGGTCCTTGGCATTCAGATATATGGTTTCATCTCATCTCATCCCTCGACCCGACTTCAGTTGGACACGATTTCAGGATGTTTATTTTATGTGTCGCACCAAAATGAAGTCTCAAAGAAACTAGAAATAGTCAATTTTAAATTTTATAAAACAAAGGCGGTTCCAACATTACTAAATGAATCGGAACACTGGGTCTTAACAAAAACCAACAACGAAGAATAAAAACTTCAAAAATGAGGTTTCTGAGGAGTGTGGCTTGATATACAATAACAGATCGAAAACGAAATAAAAATATACGAAGAGAACTAAATATATTCAAACTATTAGATAGAATTGCCCAATACAGATATCAATGGATGGACCAGATCCATAGAATGGATAACAATAGAATTCCGAAACAGATTCTTCATTACAAATCACTAGGACGTACAAATGTAGGAAGACCCAGTAAAAGATGGGCAGACCAATTCTAGCATGAGATCGGAACAGACCTTAAGGTCTAATCCTTGATGTTGATGATCAAGATTCCCTAATTCTGTGATGATTTTTTTTACTTTTTGTGCGAACATAATTTACCGCTGTGGTCTCGAGATAGCGTGCTGCCTTGTCACGAAGTAGACCCGGGTTCGATCTCCGGTCAAGACAAGTTTCCTGGTGAGGTATATTTTCAGATTTTTTCATAACATGCATGACAAATATCTGGGAACTTTAAGGTCCAAACTGTCCCCGAACATCATCTGGCACATCATTACCATCATCACCACTTTTCATATCATTGGGGAAGCGGAACTCTGCTTTCCAGGCGCCTCAACCTCAGAAGTGGGTTACAAGTACGCCATGCCAGAAGAGAATGCCAGAAATGTCGTAATGGCAATATGGTGGCATTGATTTAAAACAATAATGGTAACAAAATATTAATACAGGTACATAGTATGAACCTCCCACGAGACTTTATCGAATTCACTACAAACAGAATCACAGTTGTCCCCAATTCCTTATTATTTTCTCAAAGACAAGGATTCCTATATACGTAAAAGTAATCCCACTACAGGCCTCGGGAGGACCTTGGGGTAGTAGGAGGTTAAGGCTCCCACTTTTTCTAGACAATCGGCACTTGATGTCAACCTGGTTGTTAGCCCTGCGTGACGGCCGCCTTTACCCCCAAAACAAGCGTCTGGTACTCATTTCCGTTAGAGGCTGAGTCGGCCATAGTGCCGCCAGAAGGTTTTGGTCAGTTTAAAAATCCTGACCCCACCAGGACTTGAACCCTCGACCTTCCGACTTGTAGCGCAGTGCCTTAACCACTACGCTATGGCGTGCCCCTCCTATATATGTGATATGGTTAATTAAAATTAAAGTTAATTCGCCGTTTATTAAAATTAATATAATCAATATTAGAAGATATATGATGCAAATAGTAGAATGGCATATGGTATCGTGCCTTGGCTTATTGTTCAAATACATGCAGTGGTTCGATCCCATATGGGATGAGAATTTTTATTTTGGAATTTCGGATAGTATGGGTCCGGTGCTCAATCAGATTAATAAGGAATGTGGGTAGTTACAACAAGCAGCGGCTCTTGGTCGAGAAAACCCAACAATGGTTTGAATTTCGCCAGTCTCTAAATTGTACATGGGGATATGTGGCCAGCTGACGGCTGGTAGACCAAGACCCAGGGAATCTAAAGCAAAATACCAGATACATAAATCCAAATAAAAAACTAAAAAAAAAGCACAAATAAAAATTATAACAGTATGTGAATATTTACCGGAGAGAGAAATATATGTTGATTGTTTTCCAAAAAAAATGTGAAAAATGATTTAAAATGAAGTGAGAAGTTTAACTCAAAGTAACATAAAATCGCCATATACACAGTATAAAATATTGTATTAGTCATTGCTCTGATAGTGTAGCCAACTTATCACAAAAACCAGCTAGCAAGCAAGTAACGCTAATCTAAACTGATGTACACTAAGTCATCCATTTAACTTGCCCACTAATGCAGGTGAACTCCTGGAATAGAATCCCCTTTTACGTGAGTAAACATGTTCGCAGTTGGCTCTAGCGGGAACGTGTGTTATATGAATGGCCAACATGACGCTAGCAGTCACTTGTTCTCCGATTGAATATTCACAGGTGGCACGGTGGCATGGATAAGTGCGTCATGTAATAATAATAATAATAATAAAATAATAATAATAATAATAATAATAATATAATAATAATAATAATAATATTAATATTAATAATAATAATATTAATATTAATGATAATAATAATAATATTAATATTAATAATAATAATATTAATATTAATAATAATATATTAATATTAATGATAATAATAATAATATTAATATTAATAATAATAATATTAATATTAATGATAATAATAATAATAATAATAATAATAATAATAATAATAATATTAATATTAATGATAATAATAATAATAATTAATAATAAGATTAATAATAATAATAATAATAATAATAATAATATTAATAATAATAATAATAATATTAATATTAATAATAATAATAATATTAATATTAATAATAATAATAATATTAATATTAATAATAATAATAATATTAATATTAATAATAATAATAATAATAATAATAATAATAATATTAATATTAATAATAATAATAATAATAATAATAATAATAATAATAATGGGTATTCTAAAATAATTTAAAACTTCCAGTTTTTTAAGATATACTATAGGGCCTAATATATAAGCCCCTGAATACAAAAGTTTTATCACACTATTTTATGGATAGGTAGCACGTACGTTTTTGAAAAGTTCAAATTCGAGACAAATGTAGGAAAAAGCTGTTGCTGCAATACGTAATAATTTCTGAGCAAACAACTGACACAACTCGTACAATAAAGTGGTATACTTTTTTTTACGACCTTTTGCTTATATTTCTACAGTGCGCAAACATATCATTCTATTTATTTTCGAAAGAAAATATAGGAAGGAACGTGTCAAAAGAGAAGGTTGTTTTTCTGTGATGTTGAACTCGTAAACAGCAATATTACCAGGTCCTGGGGGAGAAAGAAACGTTGAATCATTCTTTGATGTTTGAAATCAAGTTTTGTAAACAGTAACACCAATATTACAGGAAAATACACAAGAGATTACCAAATTAAGTAAAAACAATAAACTTATTTTTGTGATGGAATTAGTATTGTTATTCAAATCTGGGAATGCATTATATTATTATAAAACTGTTATTCTTCCAGTAATATTATATGGATGTGAGACATGGACTCTTACTTTAAGGGAGGAGAAAAGATTACGAGTATTTGAGAATAAAGTTCTTAGCATTTTTTTTTGGTCCAAAGAGAGATGAACAGACAGGTGAATGGAGAAGACTTCATATCAGTGAACCTAGTATTGAATGCACTTATTTAGGAACAAAATTAGACCATTCAGGCGATAACACAGTGGAAATTAAAAATAGAATCGCACAAACAAAAACAAGCAATAAATGCTTTAAACTCTGTTTGGTGGAGCAAAAATATTACAAAAAATAGAGCATTACAAATATATCAATCCATAATTCAGAGCATTTTAACATAATTATAGTGCTGAAATCTGGCAAATTCCTACCAGGGAAATGAAAAGAATTTTAAGTACAGAAATGGATGTTTTAAGAAGATCAGCTGGAAAATCTATAATGGATAGAATACGAAATAAAGAAATAAGGGACATTATGGGTGTACAAGAGGAGCCGGACATCATAGACATTATAGACAAGAAAAATTACAGTGGTAAGGCCACGTCAAGAGAATGCCAGAGCAAAGATTGCCTAAAATTGTTATGGAATGGATCCCAATAGAAAGGAGGCAGTGAGGAAAACCGAAGAAAACTTGGATAGAAGGGGTACAAGCAGCTATGAATATCAGAGGATTGGAGGAAGATCAATGGATGGACAGAGAGGAATGCCGTTTGGTTTCCGGAAGACGGCGGCAGCTGCCATGATGCCGGTTGATGATGATGATGATGATATAATCTTTATAGGAAACCAGATATAATAAGGACAGTTAAGTCTCATAGACTGCGATGGGCAGGACTTACGGCACGAATTGGGGATGAAAGAGGGGCATGGAAATTCCTTGTACGAAAAAGGTAAAGTCAATCTAACTACAGGCCTTATGAGTCCCTTCGGACAGTAGGAGGAAGTTAAAGCTCTCACTTTTCTAGACAATCAGCACTTTACGTCAGCCGGGTTTTCAGTCCTGCGTGACGGCCGCTTTTATCACTGGATCAAGCGAATGATATTCATTTCCGTTAGAGTCTCAGTCGATCCAGTGTCATGGTGACTCCAGAAGTTTTGCGCCAGTTTTTAAAATACTGACAACATCGGGACTCGAACCCTCAAGCTTCCGGTTTATAGCGTATTCTCTTAACCAACTACAACTTGTAGGAAAACCACGGAGAAAGCGCCCAGTAGGCAGGCCAAGAATACGGTGGGAGAATAACATTAAACATGATTTGAGGGAAATAGTTTACTGGTATAAATTAAAAGCTAAACTAGTACAAAAATCCACAAGAATAAAAATGTAACAATACTTTCGCATTACCCTCCCTTTTATAAAAAAGTGAGATTTGGACATTAAGGAAAAGAGACAGGAGCAGAGTCAAAGCAACGGAATGAAATATCTCAGGACAGCAAGAAGCACTCTTTCAGATCGAAAAAAAAAAAAATAATGAAGACATTTTAGAATAAATTAGAAGTAGATTCAGTAGAAGAAAAACTCAACAGATATAAATTAAACTGGCTAGACCATGTAAAAAGAATGGATAATTCAAGAATCCCAAAGATGATGATGCAATATAAGCCCAAACGATATCGTAGACCAGGAAGACATCTTAAAAGACTGCAAGATGGGGCCGAAAGAGATCTACAAATACCTAATTCGTGACGGATGATGATGATGAATTGAGCAAGTAGATTATACAGGGAATGGTTGGAAAGCGTTGGCTTCTCGATAAAAGAAGTGGAGATATTAGATAGGGATGTCCGTGCGACCGTGAACCTACGAGTTCGATAGTGCAAGCGAGTTAGATGCATTATTTCATGTTTAAAGTGAAGTATAACGTCCCTGATGTTTGAACAACGTTTATTGTGATATAAAGCAATAAATCCAACATTGGTTGTTTGCCCAGATCACACAGATTCACGACAGACGAGGAACAAACGCGTTTATGTGCCCACAATATATTTTACTGCCCCGCTTTACTCCCTCGCCAAATTGCAATTTAGTTCATCATTGTAGCGTTGGTAAACACATATAATACGAATATCACAGGCTTTCATAGTCTCAAGCTCTTATACACAATTATTACTATGGTACATATAGTATATATCCTCTTCCCTGCACGTCATAGGTTTCTCCAATCAAAAGAACAAGTTCACATTTAAAATAATTTGTAATTTATTGGAATTAAGTTTGCTATCTGGGTATTAAGCATATAAAATACATAATGGGTTGTAAGGGGTAGTGACGTGTGTATAACCTCTCCTACCCAATTCTCATCCTCACCTTCTCGTGGTACAACCTGTTTTCACAAACGAGGCTCTGAGGACCGAGTCACGGCGGTATAACCGTTCCATCAGGTACTGAGTAAATGCGGTATCCTAATGTCTGTCCAGAGACTAAAAGGTAGCAGCCCTACCACTGGACTACTTAGCGTCGGGCCAGTAACCTGTCCTAAGGAACTTCAAAACTACTTTCAAGTCTCAACACGAAAAAAAATCCAGAAGGAATTGAAATATGACGACCCACAGCAAAGAAATATGGTTAAAAGAAAACGGCACAATGATATTGTAAGATATGCAACCTGGAATGTCCGAAGCATCCATGAAAAAGAAGAGGAACTAGACAGTATATTTAAAAATAGAAACATTGATATTGCAGTAACTACAGAAACTAAGAAGAAACTTAAAGGAACGAAAGAAACACAAAATTATGTACAAATATATAGCTGTGTCGACAGGAAAACCCATGGACAAGCTGGAGTAATGATTTGGATTAATAAAACCATAAGAAATAAAATTCAACACTACACTTACTGGAATGAAAGAATATTAGAGCTTCGACTGAAAATTAATAGAGGTAATTTGACAGTTCTTGGTGTATATGCACCAGAGGAAGGCCGTGAAGAAGACAATGAAGAATTTTATAAAATATTACAAGAAATTTATAGCAAAATTAATAAAAATGATTACATTCCCATAATAGGAGATTTAAATGCCAGAGTGGGCAATGCTCAAGTCAACAATAATATTGGAACATTTGGCGAACCAACCAGCAATAGGAATGGGACAAGATTAACAGATTTTGCTATCTACAATGAACTGAAAATAACGAATACCTTCTACAATCATAGAAACATACATAAATATACCTGGCATCGTCAGGACTCAAAATCAATCATTGATTATTTCATTGCAAATAATAAGATTTTTAAATTGTTTCTCGATGTCAGAGCCTACAGAGGATATGATATTGGTTCAGATCACTACCTAGTAGAAGCAAGAATAAGATTTCCACCAAGATGGTTAAAAAAGAAGAAACAACAACAGAGCATAGAACAAAAGTACAAGGTAAAATTATTTTATGATGACAGCATTAAATGGTTATATTCGAGAAGAATTCAGCAATATATGGCTACAACTCCAGAAAGTAATGATGTCGAAGAAGAATGGAAAAACATTAAAATGATAATTCAAAATGCAGCTAATGAAACTTTAGGAAAAGTAAATATACAACAAAGAAGAAATAGAACTCTAAAAATCTGGGATGATCAAATAAAACAATTGATTGAAGAAAAAAATGCAGCTTATAAAAAATATTTGAACACAAAGAAAGTAGAAAATGAAATAGAATTCAAACGCTGTAGAGCTATTGTTAAGAGGGAAATAAGAAAGAGACATAGGAAAACATGGTTAAATTTTGTTACACATTTAGAATCAGATTTGCATAAGCTCCAACCTAATGCCTTCAAAAATATTAAAACATTTGAATAAAGATATTAAAGAATCTACCAAAATTAATTGCGGAGTAACAAAAGAAGATTTTTTCAATTATTATAAAAGTCTTTGGACTGACAATAGCTATGAAGATACAATTTTCCGAAATAATAATGAGACAGATTCCATAATATCATTGGAAGAATTGAACAATAGTTTAAAGAAATTAAAAAATGGGAAGGCAACTGGCACAGATGGCTTGAATTCTGAATTGTACAAATATGCAGGCAAACAGTTCCATGAAAGACTGTTGTCCTTCTTTAATAATGTATTCAAAAATGCAGATATACCACAAGAATGGAAGACAAGCATTGTTATACCCCTGTTCAAGAAAGGAGACAAGAGAAAAAATGGACAACTATAGGGGAATCAGTTTGTTAAACACATGCTACAAAATTTATGCAGACATTTTAAATGGAAAATTGAAAAGTTTCAGTGAAAAATTCCTTATGGAATGTCAAAATGGATTTAGGAAAGGACGATCTTGTATTGATTCAGCATTTTCTGTTAAACTATTGCTTGAAAAAAGAAGAGAATTCAACTTAGAAACACATTTTGCTTTCATAGATTTTGAAAAAGCATTCGACACAGTCAAGAGATCAAAACTCTTAAATATATTGGAAGACAGAAATATACCAAATTTACTTCGGCAGAACATACAAAATATTTACAAAGACAACACCATAAAGATTAAATTAAATAACAGATTTTCTGAAGAAGGAATTATAAATCGTGGTGTGAGACAAGGCTGCCCCCTATCCCCAACACTCTTTGCAATTTATATCAATGAAGTAATATGTTGCTGGAACAAAACATATAAATTTGGAATAAGAATATCAGAAAATAGAAAATTAAACACCCTATTGTTTGCAGATGACCAAATAATAATAGCAAATTCCGAAGATAATCTACAGAAAGGTCTGTATGAACTTAACAAAATTACAGAAGAATATGGATTAAAGATATCTACAGAAAAAACAAAAATTATGGCATTTCAAGGTGTAGATCCTGTCAGAAGTAAAATTGTACTGGACAATAAAATTTTGGAGCAGGTGAATAATTTTACATATCTAGGATGCAATATCTCATATGAAGAAGAAAAGGATGTAAATGCAAAAATATCTAAATTTTTAAGAATTTTAGGGTTAATAAATTCTATCTTCAAGCCACAGTTAGTCCAAAAGCATTCAAGACTGAAAGTGTATAAAACACTGGCTCTTCCAACTCTTTTGTATGGTAGCGAAGTATGGACGTTGAAACAGAAGGATATACAGAGACTTAGATCTGCTGAAATGAGATATCTTCGGAGGACTGCAGGATACACACTACTAGATCACAAAAAAAATGAAGACATCTTAGAAGAATTACACATGGAATCTTTAGAAAACAAAATTTCTGATTATAAGTCAAGATGGATACAACATGTTCATCGAATGGAAGATCACAGAATACCCAAACTAATGTTAAGATATCAACCTGCAGGAAGAAGAAGACCAGGACGTCCACTCAAAAGACTTCTGGATGGTGTTTCTCTTGAGGCCGAAACAGGTCAACAAATGGCCTAAATTCGTGAATGTACTATGATGATGATGATGAATACATAATTAACTCCATTTTAAATACCTAGATTATGAAATCTCCTATTTTAAAAATTAAGATTTTTTAACAATCTTAATAAATTTAGTTATATATGTAATAATAACAATAACAATAATAATGATAATAATAATAATGTTTTATTTATTCTGGCAGAGTTAAGGCCATAAGGCCTTCTCTTCCACTCAACCAGCACAAATACAAATAAATATTTGACAAATATAGATACTGTATACACTATACTAATTATAAACAGTTAAAGATATAGGTATTAAATGTAGCAATGTAAATGTCATGTACAAACATTTTATACGATAATAACAATAATAATCTTACGATAATAATAATAATAATAATAATAATAATAATAATAATAGTATCATCATCGTCGTCCTTTCAAGTATTAGGCCCAGTGGCCCGTTACGGTCTCCCGCCATCTCCGAAAAGGTCGACCCACAGATCTTCAGCCTCGAGAAATGTAGTGAAGAATTTGTTTTGGTATTCTGTGACGATCCATGCGCTGAATACGGACTAGCCAATTGTTTCTATATTCTTGGAGGTATTCAGATATAGGTAAGATGTTTAACTCTCTGGCTATTGTTGAATTTCTTTGGTGGTCTAGAAGGCTATAACCTGCAGTTCGTCGCAGAAATTTCATCTCCGTGGCTGCAATATGACGATCATCCTGAGTTCTGATGGTCCAAGCTTCACTGCCATAACAGATTATGGGTCTAGCGAGAATTTTATAGACTTTCATTCTTGTGTGTCTCTGCACTTTTGATGGTTTAAAAACTTGGTTGATAATTCTTAAAGTTTTATTATAGTTTTGTATTTTAAAGGATATATCACATTCCTCATTATAAGTTAGATTATATCCAAAGTATTTAAATGAATTAACTTGCTCTAATATTGAATTCTGAATACAAATTTTACTTCTTACTGGGAATTTCCCTTGAAAGGCCATAATTTTAGATTTTGTTGATATTTCCATGTTAAATCGTTGGGCTATTATATTAAGATGATGAGTGGAATATTGTAATTCATCTTCATTTTTGCCGAAAAGAGCCTGATCATCCGCATATAAGAGTGTGTCTAAAATTGTGTGTCTTGAGAGAGGAATAAATATGATAAATTATACGAGGAACGCCAATTAATATATGTACCTTACCCTGGGTAATGAAGTCGAGGTTGTGGCACAAATAAGAGGATATTGAAAAACATACTAGAAAAGAAACAAAACTAACATTTTATAAAGCAGTGGCAATCCCCTTACTATTGAATGGTAGTGAGATTTGGGTTTTAACTAAAAGAGAAGAGAAGATCACAGAAGCAGCAGGAAATGCGATTTTTGGCTGCTAACTTCTAGATAAAAGAATAAGTGAAGATATTAGAAATGAACTAAATATTTTTAAACTTTTAGATAAAATAAAACAATCCAGAAAAAGACTGCAAAGAACATGTCAAAATAATGAAACATGAACGCATACCAAAAATTATACTTAATTACAAAAAAAAAATGAAACAGGATTGTCGGTAGACGGAAAAAGAGATGGATTAAACTTTTTTAATGATAATCCATGAGATCGGAACAATCCACGTGGGCTTAATCCGTGAATATTGATGATGAACTAATTAACTCACTGGTCTTATCGAACCCGTAGATTCATCGCAGTGCAGACATAAGCTCTCCACATATCCCTACCCAGAGCTAATGTTTTCCAATCATCTCCTGTATAATGTGCTTCCTTCAAATCATGGTTACTGTTATTCTCCCACTTCATGGTTGACGTAATAAATTTACATTTTCCTTCTGATTTTCCTACAAGAAGCGTCCATTCCTTGTTTTAATCTGCCACTCATGCCACATGTCCTGCCCAAAACATCTACGAGTCTGAACTGTTATTATGTCTGGTTTCCTATATGTAGCTTATTGTTATGTAGTCTTCTCTACTCGCCTATCAGTTGATCTCTCTTTGGTCGAAACATTTTCGTATGAACTTTATTCTCAAATATCCGTAATCTTTTCTCCTCCCTTAGAGTAAGAGTCCATGTTTCGCATCCATATAATATAACTGGGAGAATAACAGTTTTATATATTTTCAGTTTAACGTTTTTTTGAAAGGAGTTGGGGCAATATTACCTGTAATGCATAATAGCACGCATATCCAGAGTTGAGCTTATGTATAATTTCTTTATGCATCTCATTCCTGTTTATAATTATTGTCGCTAGGTATTAGAATTCAATCACTTCTTGAAAATTTCCCTGATTTTTTAAGAACTGTCCATTTCCATTATATAATGTATTTCTATTTGTGACCTTATATTTCAAGTGATTAACAATTTCGACTCATCTGTTTATTTATTAAATACGTAACACGGATTTTCATCAAGTAAACGCCAAATCAATTGATGATCCATCTGTTATTACTGAAGAGGCATTTCAAATGTTAATTTGTACTTAAAAGTTATTCTATGTTAATTAACTACAAGAGTATAGCGTGTATCACACGACAGAAACTATCTCAACATTGTTACAAACAACAGAGACAGCGTTTCCTTTCAGGTCTATACTAGGGCTTGGAATGTAGAGTGAGAGGCCATAAGACGACAGATAAGGACGGTCCCCACCCGCCACTTATAAATACATTTATTAGTTCACTGCTGTTATTTAGGAGTAGCGTCGCTGCATCATATGCAGCGGACCCGGTTTTCATCTCCGGTCAGAACGGTTTTCCTTGGCATTTTTTTCCCCCGATGTTTTCTTGTACCGAAAGTGCTATTTCGGTACGAAACATCTGTGCTGTTATCCTCCCTCTACAGTGAGATTAATGAACTATGACAATTTCCTTCCTCTTTGTGTCTACTCCCACTCTCCTTCCTACCCCTCCCTTTGCTCTGTTTGTACTGCGCAACTTCCCCTCTACCTCGGAACTCTCAAATAGGCCAAACACGTAGTAAGATGTATCATTCGATCATAGATTTTCTTTCGAACAGTTGGTTATCGTCTGGAGGACGCGAGCTCCAGGAGAGCTGCGTGTTTTGAGTTTAGTCCGGCAAGCCAGGGTAGGGTACCCTAGGCAGGACTAAAAGATATGCATGGGTGTTGAGTGTATAAAGATTTTCTTTTGTTATTATTGTTTTTCGTTACATTGGAATGATCAAGTTTTGTATATGTTTAATATATTTTCACTTTTAAAACTTCAGACGTCCAATTGATATATTATAAATCTTATTTTAAATAAATGAGAATGTTTCATTATTGTATTTGTTCAGCTATGCTACAGCTGTCTTATATAATTCCTGTTTACGAGCTTTCTCAAGGTTATAATAGCTCCCCTTTCCTGTCTAACTTTCATGGTTGAAGATAATATTCTGAGTTTAACAACGAATCATAAATTACTACAGTGTGTTTCAGGAATTATTATTAATTAATATATGTTTATGAATCTGTATAGGAAAGATCAATCAATCTTTGCCTCTCATGGGCCCGGGCAAAGAATTATAAATAGCACGGATAGTTATGACCTGGATGCTACTACGAGTATAATTAAACATAAAATCTCTAAAGGTAGCACACGCTACACAGTGCAAAATGGTAGCAGATCTAAACACGGAGTATTCTTAACCTGTAAGATAAATATCGGGGAACTTTAAGGTCCAAACGGTCCCGGAACATCATCTTGACATCATAATAATCAATATATTCACCATGTTTAGTAGTAGTAGTAGTACTTTATTAACCCTTAAATTCACAATGTATCATGTATCCTTTTTTAATTTATCTAATAGTTTTAATACAACAGAAGAAAGCTAACGATAAGAAATTACTGAAATATGTGCGGAATTACACAATATAGGCCTAACTAATAATAAGTTACGCACAATTTCGTTTTCAGTGTGGTCCACCACATTTAAATAACTGATACCAGAAATAACTGTTTTGTCAATTTAAGGGTTGAACTAAAAGTAAGATAAGTACAATGTTATTTAAAATTATAGGTCGCACGGGCAGCAAATCGTACGTTCTGTTGACAGTTCGTATCAATAAAACAATGTCTAGTAATAACACAAAGTTGATAGAACAAAAAAAAAATAAAGATGACAATACAATTACATTATACATTAGTTACTTTTTTCACGACAGTGCGTTCTGTCGTATTTACAGCAATGGCGACAATGATTGAAAGTTCAATTTCCTACATTTCGGCTAAATAACTATACTGTAATATTACAAATTACCTACCTAGTGCGGGAAGTAAAACCACTGGCCTTATGTAGGCCTATACTATATACAATGTATAAGTTATACAAAAATATATCCAAAAGATAGTGTTAATATACATTATACGAAACAAATCACTGCATTTTAAATGAACTGAACTTTATTTGAAACAATATAAAACAATGAATTCGTATTTGCCGCAATCTCATATCTGATTGGTGTCACGGCCTGCTGTAGTCTCAACTATTTTTCAAAATTATTTTCGGCATTTACATTGGCCAGACTGTTAACGTTAGTCAGTTGTTTAAAACGAACGCAAATATTTCCAACATATGTTATTTTACTTATTTGTTATTATTATTTAACTTATTTGTCATTATTATTATTTGATTTTATGTAGTTAACTGTGAACATGGGTACCGGAAAAATGTATATTCGTTGTAAAAGCCGGAATAATAAAAATAAAAATATATTATTTTACTATTATTTATTATTTTTAAAACACCATCTTAAAAAAAAGTAATGTACAACGCACCTTTGTGAACTGTTTTACAGAATCTCGGAAATTAAAAACCTCGCTATCTCTCGGTTTTTAATAATTTACTCTCTTCTGTAAAAACCACTTCCCAATCTCACATTGTAATATACTGAAGTATTAACAATATTACGCTTTGCTTACATATGTATTATTCACGGATGAGTGATGTTCTTATTTTTCGCGTTTTGTCCAGAAACTTACGTTTATCCAATTTTATGGGTTTACTATTAACTCGTAGCATGCAAGAACGTATGTGTGAATGACGTGTTTCGTCTTAACTCGGAGAAGGTCCTGGATGAGCTATTCACTCATTCGTGAAGATCCTCCATGTCCTTGGTAAAGTACGTTGAAAGTCACAAAGGAAAGACCCTAAGACATTACTTCATAATAAGATCATTAGAGCGTATAAAGATTTTTATACATTCTTCTAATAGGGGTACATGCATTGCATAAAAATATGGAAGCAAAATATTTCTTTCCAGATTCTTATTCGTGAAATTCTATAGAAACCTTTCTCAGCATTTTCTTGGTGTCTTCGTGTTTTTTCATAGATCTCGTTTGAAATCCACTCCAGCTCCTGATTGGACTCAAACGACGTTTTCTTTAGTAAGAGACTTCCTTACTGTATGCTAGTGCTCACTTCAACTCAATTTGGAGTTCACATCTTTGAGATATTCACTCAGGGATATCCACTTCTTAGTGCAGTTGAAATTCAGCCACGTCTCTGTTATTTTCTTGCATACTTTCAAAACAATTTGAGATTTTATGAGTAATACATTTGAATCCAATTTGTAGTGTAATTATGTAGGCATATATGAATACTTGAAGTAGTATATTACGATACGAGCTTGGGAAGTGGTTTTTACAGAAGCGAGGAAATGTTTAAAAATCGAGATCTTGTAAAACACTTAACAAACGTGTGTTGTGCATTATTTTTGCGCGATGGTGTTTTCAAAATACAGTAATTAAATAATAGTAAAATAATAGTATTTTTGTTGGAAATATTTGCATTCATTATAATTAACTGACTAACGTTAACAGTGTGGGCAATGTTTTTAGTTGAAACTACATCAGGCCGTAACACCAATCAGTGATAAAATAGCGGCAAGTACGTATTTATTGTTTTATATTGTTTCAAATAAAGTTCAGTTCATTTAAAATGCAGTGATTTGTTTCGTATAATGTATATTAACACTACATTTTGGATATATTTTTGTATACAAACTGTACGTACTATACATAAAGCGCAGTGGTTTTACTTCCCGCACGAGGTTTGTAATATGTTATATTACGATATAGTTATTTAGGTTGGCAACCCCGAAATGTAGAAAGTTGAACTTTCAATCATGGTTGCCATTGCTGTAAGTACGACAAAACGCACTATAGCTCAAATATTATTTTATTTAACGACTCTCTTCAATTACAATCCATTACCTAACTAACTAACTAACTAACTCATTGGCACTATCGAACCCGTAGGTTTACGCCCGCACGGACATAAGCTCTCCATACATCCCTATCCTGAGCTAATGTTTTCCAATTATTCCCTGTATAATCTACTTCCCTCAAATCACGGTTAAGTTTATCCTCCCACTTCATTACAATCCATTATCTTCGCAATTTAAAAACGAATTAAATCTGTCCACAAATTTTGCTTATATATATATATATATATATATATATATTTAATTTTGCGACTTCTCATATAATTCTTGCTAGAGAATCAGTATTTCGGGTAAATTATTTTGGTAATCTTTTTACATCTATAATTATTATTTTATTATTATTATTGGTATGCACTGATTCGTTCAGAAGTAAAAGCAATGTTCAGGGATGACCGTATCTCTTCGGATATTCTATGTGATAGTGGTAAACAAATTAAACGAACTTGACGGAAGGTTTGACGTCACCGACTCCTTCTCATTGGAGGAACCGTGGTGCTACTTATAGCCGCCAGATAACGGAACTCCCGTACGGAACGAATTATTGATCGGGAGAAAATTAGTGATCTGGGAGATCAAGAGTGGGGAACTGCCTCCACAGTGGTGTGTTATTTATGACAAAAAGGTTATATATGGAGCTACTTAATCAGGTTTATGCTTTCTCCATGATGTCAATAGCTATTATTTATTTGCATTTCATTACGAGCAGAATTTATGCTCCATTCTGACTCACCTGTAAATTGTGCTGTTATTTTCACCACATCCTCAATGGCAATTGTGGGTTTGTTTTCACTAACCTGTTTTAAAACATTCAAAATAAATTAGATACCCGATTCCATCAGCACATTGTCCTTTATATCCCTCCTCATCACACTACCTCTTGCTAGAACATGGAATTCTCTTCCATGCTATGTCAGGGGCTGCCAAACTTAACATCTTTCAGAATTAAATTTAAAATAAAATTTTTAACAGAAACAACCCACCAATATTACTTCTTAACAATAAATAATTTGCTTTTTCATTATTGAATAGAAAATAGTGTTTAGATTTGTGAATATATTTACCTAATGCTTTTATATATAAGCGATAAATTAATTCATTATACTTTCTTTGTATTTTTTTTCATTTCTTTGTTATTTATAGTAGATTCGAGTTGTTATTCCTTTGTGTACACATTCTTTCGGTAGTTTAATTTTAATTGTATTTAATTGTATTGTATTATTAGACATTATTTTTATAATTGTTCATTTAGACAGACTATTTAACTCATGCCCCAAATGGGAGTCAATGACCAATCACGTTTCAATGATTCCTGTTTTACAACCAATCAGAGTCGTGTTTCACGAAATATTTATCAGTGTTAGGATTATCATATATTAAACAAAGCTCCTCCTTTTTAATATTCTGAACAGGTCTGACCGTTATTTTGCAGTGACTGAGCCTATAACAAATACGGCTACCAGATTGTATATAATAGTGCTTACATGTCAACATTTGTAGCAATTGATTATACCACCAAAAAAAGAAACCACTGTTTGCACTTTCTTAAATGTATTTTTTCCCAGGTAATAATCGAGAAAAATATAATTGTCATAAGTAATGCCACGAGTGATTTCCAAATTATCGATAAATTCACGACTCACGAAGTGAGGAGTGAATTTATCTAGAGAATTTGGAAATCAAGAGTGGCATTTGTTAGGACTATTTAACGAATAAAATTAAGCTGTTTACTCACAAATCATTATTTAACTATAGTTATTTTAAAATATGTATATATTTAATGTAAACGGCGATGTTTGAAAACAAATGAGAAACGATAGGTACGCTTCTACTGCTTCATTTGTTTATCACTGCAACCAGATCATACTATTTATTGCCAGAGGAACGCAATATTGTAAGGAGGAGCTTTCTTTAATATGGTAATTATTACACTGATAAATATTTGGTGAAACACGACTCTGATTGGTTGCAAAACAGAAATCATTGAAACGTGATTGGTCATTGACTCCCATTTGGGGCATGAGTTAAATAGTCATATTTACATCATACGACATCAAAAATGAATTAATATACAGATTGATGTGTTTCATTTTTTCTCCACTAGAGAGCATTCTTACAATATTGCGTTCCTTTGGCAATAAATAGTATGATCTGGTTGCAGTGATAAAAAAAAGAAGCAGTAGAAGCGTACCTATCGTTTCTCATTTGTTTTTCAAACATCGCCGTTTACATTTAAATATATAAATATTTTAAAATAACTATAGTTAAATAATGATTTGTGAGTAAACAGCTTAATTTTATTCGTTAAATAGTCCTAACAAATGCCACTCTTGATTTCCAAATTCTCTAGATAAATTCACTCCTCACTTCGTGAGTCGTGAATTTATCGATAATTTGGAAATCACTCGTGGCATTACTTATGATAATTGATTGTTTAGTATATATTATTATTGTACTTTTTTGTACTCAAATGTAATATATGTTTGTCCTGGTGAGTGATCATAAATCCACCAGTCTAAATAAATATATTCTATTCTAAAATAAGTTGTTTCTTTCCGCTTTTCAAATGCTTTGCTTTCCAATTATAAGAAATTTTGCCATTTTGAAATAATTGAAATTATGTGTTACACAGCGTAAGAATAAAACAAGGTTATTTAATGTATACAAATTTAAATTGTACATTTTAAAATTATCCTATATAATTTGTATTGACATTTGCTAGATAATACAGATTTTTATAATTTTTATTTTCTTTATTTCGAGTGTTAGAGAGCTAACTACATTATTTACAAGCTCAAAGGTAAAACCGTTATTCAACCTTGAAAATGCAATGATGCATCTGCTTTCTTTACATTACAACTGGAACTTATCTCGGAATTAGTAGAGGGTTAAGCGATTCAAGAGGTAAACAAAACAATGGAAACACATTCCAAATCTTCATTAATATGATGTAACAATACCATTAGTCTGACTATTTAACTCATGCCACAAATGCTAGTCAATGACCAATTACGTTTCAATGAATGTTGTTTTACAACCAATGACAGTCGTGTTTCACCTCGCTCTTTATCGATTTCTCTTTATCAGCTCCTGCTTTTGTGATAAAGAAAGCTCCTCCTTTTCAATCTTCTGAACAGGTCAAAGCATTATTTTTCTCCAACAAATACATTGAATATAGCAAATAATGAAAAGATTCATTGATTTTACTGAGTTGTTTACTAAAAAAAATAAATGAATAACCCGTAATGTTGATATGATATATAGTTTGATGTGTTTCATTATTTATCCACTTGGGGCACTCTTACAATATTGCGATCTTATTTGGCAATAAATAATATGATCAAGCAGCAGTGAATGAACATAACCTCACATTTCTCATTTGTTTTCAAACATCGCCGTTTACATTAAATATATAAATATTTTAAAATAACTATAGTTAAACAATGCTTTCTGAGTAAACAGCTTAATTTTATTCGTTAAATAGTCATAACAAATGCCACTCTTGATTTCCAAATTCTCTAGATAAATTCACTCCTCACTTCGTGAGTCTTGAATTTATCGATAATTTGGAAATCACTCGTGGCATTACTTATGAAAAACAGCTTTAATTCTTATAAACAACTGAAGGTGGAACATTTTTGCGAAATACCTACAACGAAGTTATTTTTTAATCGTAGTTTTAGTTGAGAACGACTGAGATCTGAACTACAATTATAATTTTAGTCATATAAACAAAGGTTTGGTAAACAAATGTCAACCACAACCAGATTGAGATACATAATCTAACTACAAAATCAGGACTGAAATATAGCAGCGAAAATTGGACAATAAATTCTAAAATCAAATCAAAATTGGAAGCGACACAGATGAGATTTTTAAGTCTACTGCTAGGTTTGACAAGAATGGAAAGCAAAGAAACAGAGATATACGCGATACATTAAAAGTTCAAAATATAGTTGAAGAAATTTAGAAATACGAAAACAATTGGTTACAACATGTCCAAAGAATTGACCCATTTCTCTTTCCTAAATTAGCATTGCAGTATCAAGCTAAAGAACTTAAAGAGATAGAGAAAGACCAGAATTAAGGTGGACTGACCAACCACATCATGACATCTCATAGGAACAGGTTCAAACGACCTAAACCTAAATAAGTCCATGATGATCAACAGTAAAGGAAATTTACTTTTAAAATCACTAAATAATTTACACATTTATACAACTTTTATGCAGTTGATTTGTATGAAAGTGTAAGATATTACAATTTGTTGAAAGATTTTGATGTTTGTGCCATACTGCAGGGATATGTGAGGTTGAGTTGATATTCAGAGCATACAGATGGCATCACGTTCTTGCCATTTGTCTCTATGCACAATATTACGTATAAAAGAAACGCTTCCATCTTCACTTCAAATTTAAATATGGATTCACTGTTGACTTTATCCCCGGTTACCATACATCGTTCTCATTGGATAAGCGAAAAGCCAATGTACGTGTTCTGGATAAGTAGTTTTACATGCATGCACGTTATGTAGAAAAACTCACTTTCAAATATGGTTATCTTTTGATCTGGTTTTTCTCAATCGTTAAAGTAACTAACCAACAAACTAACTCATTAGCACTATCACCTGTAGGTTCATTGTCGCGCGAGCATAAGCTCTCCACTCATCCCTATCCTGGCAAATGTTTTCTAATCATCCCATTCTGATGTACTTAGCTGAATCATGGTTACTGTTATTCCCCAACTCATTCTTGGTCTACTAACTGGGCGTTTTACCTCAGGTTTTCCTACAAGAAGCTTCCATGCCGCCATGTCATTCCCCATTCTTGCCACACGCCCTGACTATCGCAGTCAACGAGATTTAACTGTTCTTATTATATCTGGTTTCCTATAAAGATCATGTTACTCTCTGTTAGGAAGTCTTCTCCATTCGCCTGTCTGTTCATTTTTCTTTGGTCCAAAAATTTTCCTGAGAACTTTATTCTGAAATACTCGAAATCTTTATCCTCCCTTAAGTAAGAGTCCATGTTTCGCTTCCATACAATACCATCCATAGTAATTCTGCCCGAAGACAGGTCTTTCACTAAAATCATGGCATTTTCATGCTATGCTTGCAGCTTTACTAGGGAATTGTAGGTGTGGTAGCTTCCCGTTGGTTTCCACACCGGTGAAGGATGATTATGATAATGATAATGATAAGGGTGATGATGATGATGATGGCCATACAATACAATTGAGAGAATAAGTTATATATATATATTTTCAGTTTAAGGTTTTTTTTTAGAAAATTTGGGACATCTGTCCCTGTAATGCATATAATGTATTTCCGGAATTGAACCTGTGTTTAATTTATTTGTGCATCTCATTCCTTTTTTATAATTATTTTTGCTAGGTTTTTGAATTCAGCCACTTCTTCAAAATTTTCCTCAATTTCCATTACATAATGTATTTCTATGTGGTAATTGTATATCTTTTATTTTCCCTTTACAGTCTGAAGACACGAAGAAGCTAAGGATGACTTTTTTTTTTTTAGTTTATCTTCTTTGTGTTTTTGGTGTCTAATGACTGGTTCAGAACGTGTATCTATATACATTTCGCCTTTAATGCCTTTTAGAGAACATTTAACAGCTGGCAAATTTCAGGGCGTGGAGAGTAAAATAGACTATTGAAATCCGTATTAAAGGATACATATGCATTGGTTGCACGAATGAAGTACGATATATGTGCCCATTATTATGGAGAATATTGATTATCATGCATGATTTAATTTTCTAGGATGTATTCACAAATTTCATATTGAAGAAACCACTAGGTACCGGTAGTTGATTTCTGTTTTATCAACAACTATACGCATACCACCATGCATTTAAAGTTATATTCAGAAATTCCTGAATCCGATTCAGTGTTTATTTTTTTCGGGGATTTTGTGACAACATGCCACTTAGATAAATTCGAATAAAAAAAAACGAAAAAAAAAAACGAAAAAAAACGAAAAAAAACGCGCAATTTATTGTTGTAGAATGCGAATAATCACCTGAGACAAATATATAAGTTATGTTGAATTTTTCCCAAGAAAGTGGGAAGTGCCTTTAAAATGAATTGAGAATTTGAGTTCAAAGTAACCTAAAATCATCATATTTGCAATGTAAGATATTTATTCGTCATTGCTCAGACAGTGTAGACAACTTATTACAAGATAATAAACAAGTGAATGCTAAACTAATTTGGTGTATTAACATTCCCATATGTTCACCCTAACTTGTCCAAACGAACACTAACTTGCCCATTTTTTCATCCTATCTTGCCCACCAATGTAGGAGGACACCTGGGATAGAATGCCCTTATATGTTGGCAATTACCTCTAGCGATCACATTGGCCTACAGTTACTTGTTCCCTGATCGAATATTCACAGGTGGAACAGTCGGCATAGAAAAGTCACTATTTCTTCTTGCACTGATCAAGTACAGTAAAAAGTCCTGATGTCGCGGGGATAGCACACCGCAAATCTACCGCGAATACAAGAAACCGCGGAATATGAATGGGTAAAATTTGTATGTGGTACATAGGTGATACTTTCCAAAGTTATGAATAAAATAAAAGTATTAATGGTATGAACAATTTTAACAATTCTAGCTTTCATTAAACCGGAACGAGACAACGGGCTTAATCCCTGGATGATTATTATGTTGTTGATGATGAAAAAGTATCAAAGTAAAATAAATTAATGAGAGATTTTGAACAATTTCAATTAATTATTACTGTCAGTTTTAGGCAAGGACTTAAAGAACTTTGTAATTTTTTCCTGTTTCGCCGCTTTTAAAAGATCTTTCAATTAAGATTGATATTCAACTGTGAACTCTGCGATAGAATTCGTTGTTTTGTCTTCGGATTTCTTGATTCATTAATATTGAAACATCGTATTATAGACGCAAACGACTCGCCAACGCGTATAAACGGTCAAGTATTTCTACTTTTATTTTAAGCGGCAATCGGCTGCGGTGGACTACTGGTTATGCTCCTTGCCTCTGGTCCCGAGGGTCGCGGGTTCAAACCCGGCCGGGATCGATGGATTTTTTAGGATGGGAAAATCCAAGGAGCTAGTCCTCCGGGAGCGACTTTAAGCCATGGGTCCCGAGGCTGAAGATTTTCAGGCTCGTAAAAGATCCTTAAGCCTGAATGAAAAGGCCTCTAAGCAAAATTTACCGAATTTTCCCGTCCTAGTACTACCTTGGTTTCCTGATGTCAGTATGAGGCGGAACGCTGACCATGGACCACTCAAATGACATCTATACGAAAACACGTGTAACTAAATTAGTATGGTTCAAATTCTTCCCTGTAGGGGAGAGCGCCTAAATCTCTGTTAAGGGAAACGTGGGCTTACAAGAAGACTTTAAGCGGCAACACTACTTTTTTCTTCGTCGGAACTAATTGTCTTCCTTTTACTCGACATTATAAATTAGCAACAAAGCAGATGAGACACGTGTTGTTCAATCAAAATTATTGCAACGAATGACAAGTTCAAACAATAAAACACCGATCTTGGCAGCATTTATCAACGGACATAGCGACACGTGAAATACTGCGGCGGTGGCATTTAACAACGAATTTTAGGCTTAGTGACAATAAGATTTGTTTTACTTTCATATTCATTTGTCCATTTGGTTTGAATCGCTCTTTATAAAAACCGCGTTGGCACGTGCCTGCAGTAAAAAAGTTGCCCATGCGTTAATAAAGGATACTAATCCTAATATACCGACTGGATCCGCGAGACATTTTTTTGCCGCGAATACAGGAACTGTGTCGCAATTTTTTAACCCGCGAATAATTAAAACGCGAATAAGGAGCTTTTACTGTATCCCCAAATATTAGTAATGGCTCAAGATGGCTCTGAGCTGATCACTCGCTAAAAATTTAGGTTTATGTGATTCAAAGCTTAAAAACCTCTCCTGTTGATCATGCCCCTGCGTATAAGTCTGGGGAGGCGCTGTGCTCGTTAAAGTCTCTCAAAATGAAATGTTAAACCAAAGAAAAAAAAGAGAGAAAGATTAAATTTACCTGTAGGAATTAGATATTAAAGTAAACATTATTACCTCTGTCGCATGAAAAATACGAAATTATATGTTTCATGCTGCAGTTTTATTTATATACGACGGATGGGAAACAGAGTGAATGAGAGACAGAGAGAGAGAGAGAGAGAGAGAGAGAGAGAGAGAGAGAGAGAGAGAGAGAGAGAGAGAGAGAGAGAGAGAGAGAGAGAGAGAGAGAGAGAGAGAGAGAGAGAGAGAGAGAGAGAAAGAGATAGGAGGAGAGATTGGATTTGACCTATATAGAAATGATATAAATGTATATTTTTGCTTGTAAAAATACATATTACATCCCATTTTATCGAGTAATACCGCTAAAAATAATATTAGCTATTTATATTCGAACTCATGCTGCATACACATAATAATATTATAAATAAATAGGTTCGTTCATATACGAAACATTTCCAACTGGATTTGCGAGGATTTCATTATGACAAAAATACGTATAGACTCTTGAGTTTTTTTTATTCTACACCGCACGTGGAAATTAGTAAGGAGAACAAGTGACTTCTAGCGTCATGTTGGTCAATGTGATAATACACTTTCCCGCTAGTCATTTTCCAACATATTTACTCACATATAAGGGAAATCTCTCGCAAGAGTCGACCTGCAATAGTGGACAAGTAATGTAATAAAATGGGCGAGTTAGTGTTAATTTCGGCAAATTATTGTTAGTTTGGGTGAGTTATCGTTATTTTGGGCAAGTTATTGTTAGTTTGTGCAAGTTATTGTTAGTTTGTGCAAGTTATTGTTAGTTTGTGCAAGTTATTGTTAGTTTGTGCAAGTTATTGTTAGTTTGTGCATGTTATTGTTAGTTTGTGCAAGTTATTGTTAGTTTGTGCAAGTTATTGTTAGTTTGTGCAAGTTATTGTTTACTTTGAACTCAACTTCTCGCTTCATTTTAATGCATTTCTCACATTTTTTAGGAACAAAACAAACATATATTTCTCTTAGGGAATTATTCACATACTGCAACAATAAATTGTTTTTTCTGTTTTTTTACATTTAATTTATGCAGGTGGAATGGTGGCATTGAATCCCTTTTCTATCCGTTATATTTGTATACGACAAATTGTAAAAAGAGAGTGAGAGAGAGAGGGGGGAGGGGAGAGAAAGAAAGAGAGGGAGGGGAGAGAAAGAGAGAGAGAGAGAGGGAGGGGACAGAAAGAGAGAGAGAGAGAGAGAGAGAGAGAGAGAGAATGAATATTTGACCTATATCTAAAAATGAATGTTTATTTGTTTGTTTGTTCGTACTTTATGCGTGGCCATACCGTTAATACGATTGTAATGAATTTTTATGCAAAACGTGCAGGAGATTCCCGGGATGAACATAGGTTATGAGAGAGTTGAGATACTCAAATCCTACACCCTTAAAAAACACCCTTTGTAGTGAAAAACGTGAAAAGTCTCTTTTTTTTATCCTTAAATGGCTTACGCAGCCTAAACCATAACAAATACACAAAATTAATGTACACAGAATTCAATATCTCAAAAAATTCTACGAAAAAAGTACGCGATAGCATATCTATCTTTTACAGATAACACGCAATAGCCATTTTTGTCTTTCATTGATACCAAGGAGATCGGGATAAGTAGATTCCCCGGAAAGTATGTGCTGCCATACCATTCATCTGATTGTCATGGGGCATTTTGCAAAATGGTCAGGATTTTCCCGAGAAGGTTATAGGTTATAAGAGAGTTTTTTGTTCAAGCCGTTCGCCCTTAAAAATCACCTTCTGTAGAGAAAACACGTGAAAAAATGTCGCTTTTTGTAAGCATAAATAGGTTACGCTGCCTAAACCATAACAAATGCACAAAATTATTATACACAGAATTGAATAGCTCAAAAAACTGTACAGAAAAGTCCGCGACAGCATATGTTTATCTTTTTAAGGATAACTCACATAACGCATCAATGAAAGATGCCAAGAAGATCGGAATAAGTAGATTCCCGGGCAAGCATAGCAGCGCACGGCTGGAATTCTTTTATGGGTAACTCAAAATAACGAATTTTGTCTTTCAGCTCATTTATGCCAAGTACATCAGGATGCATAGATTCCCGGACAACGCCGGGTAATCAGCACGGGGTATATAAAAATAATAACAATATAAATTTATATTTATTTTTCCTTTTACTTATTCAACTAAATGCAAAACACATTATCATTTATTTAGGTGTAGCAGCGCACGCCGGGTATTAGCTAGTAAATTATATAAATTTATGTTTTTGCTTACAATAAATAAATATATATTACCAATTTTAATAAATGAAAGCACTCCCAGACTGAACAACCCACTATACGATATCATCAGGGAAAAAAGCTTTAGTCACGACAACACCACATTATGACAAGGAATATCAACCATCATATTAGATATTGTAGCGAAGAAGGACCTGCTGAAGATGAAACGGATGTTCTGAAAGGCCTACAGGCATAAAGAATATATATTTTATAAGTTGAGGATGACGGATCTTACCTAAGAAGGTACATTTTAACTTATTTTATTTTATGACCAATTCTATCAAGTAATGTCGGTAAAGGCAATATTAACTGTATACACACGATCTCATGCTGCATAAATATAATAAATCAATATGGATGTTGGTATTTCTGAGATTACTAGACTTCGACACCGTTTAACTGATCGTCGTGAAAGTTGATACATACTTTTTTTTTCATAGAGAGGGTTTTTATGCTTTCTATTATGTTCTAAAATCATTAGGCTTAGGATTTCATCTAAAGCGAACATTTAAAAATCACTCTAGAGGTCGCAATTTTCGATCTTTCACAAGGAAATTCAGTATATCCTAATAAAATAAACCGAGGTACGTACGTATTATCAAAAAATTAGCGAAACACGACCATTAGAAGTTGGGCTTTACCTGAAACCTGAATTTAAAAATTGACTAGCAATCGCCATGTTTAGTTCGTCATAGTGTATAACACACAATTTAATTAACCATTGTTTAATTTATTTAGGCGTAGCAGAACACATAGGGTATTTGCTGGTAATAAACGAAATTAATTATTCATATGTCAAACATTTCCAACTGAATTTGCGAGAATTTCATTGTGACAAAATATAGAAACAGCGTTTTTTTTTTTTATCTTACTGGCATGTATACAACAGTGCGGCTACTATTAAAGTTCCAATCGTTGCGTCGTACTATATTAGACATTCACTAGATATCTTCTTTATAGATATTTCAATTTATCACAATGCAAGCAGATATATTAATTCATACCAAAACATTACAAAATTACAAAGTAGAATTCAAAGCATAGAAATTAACTTCCTTAGAAGAACAAAAGGCTGCACAAGAATGGATCGGATAAGAATGAAGAAATCTAGATATATATCCATTGAATGATAAAATAAAAAATACAGAAAAAATGGTTTAGACATGTAGAAAGAATGAATGTAACAAGATTACCAAAAGCAGCATTTAACTACAAGCCAAGAGGTTCAAGGAATGTAGGAAGGCCAATGATAAGATGGACAGAACAACTATGAAGCGTAACAGGTAATTTGCCTAGCCCGTGAAGTGAAGAAGTAGATCAAAACATTCTTCAACACAATATAAAACACATAACTACCAAATATTTCTTAAATTATTCTTTTATTTCTCAGGGTGCCCCATTATCGTCGTAATATTACATGTATCATATATGTATTTACAAGGTGGGTACATAGTAGTACATAATTTGTACTTTTCACAATGGTTTTGATGTTGTTCACTCGTCTTTCAAACCTTATCACACAATATTGTCTTTACGAATTTCTTAAAATGTCTTAAGTCTTTCTGTGCCACTGGCCAAGTTCGTTTATCTTTGCAGATTTCTTCCTTCGACGTGTTTCAAGCGTTTTGATGCATTTTACAGTCGTGAAGGAGATGATCCACGTTCTGCATTGCTTTGCTACATGAGCGGGTTGAGTCGTTTAAGATTCCTATCCGAAGTTGATTTGATTTGTTTTTGCCACATCCTGTTGTATTTCAGAAAACCTTGGTGTTATGTTGCATAGAATTTTTTCTCTCTCTTTAACAGATGAGATATTAACTTCCATACTCATTGAATCGGTGTTTCTGAGTTTACTTGACATTCTCCGCCCCTCACCCGTGACACAAAACAACGGCCGAATTTGAATTCAGAAAACAATATTAAACGTACAGTGTGTATAAGGAATTAAGGTCGAATTTTTTTTTGAAGAAACTTATAAATAGAATAATAATAATAATAATAATAATAATAATAATAATAATAATAATAATAATAATAATAATAATAATAATAATAAAAATAATAATAATAATAATAATAATACTCAGCAACTTCACGGATTAGGTATTTGCCTGTTCCGATCTCGCATCTGTTCTGCCCAGCGTTTTCTTGGCCTTCCTATCGATCTTCATCCTCCAGGATTATACATCAGTGCCATCTTTGGTATCATATCCTCTGTCATTCTTTGCAGATGTTCTATCCAATTGTTCCTGTGTTCTTCTATTTGTTGAAGAAGTGGTTGTACCTTTAGTTCCTCTCTAATATTCCCATTTCTAATATGTTTTTCTCGTGTACAACCATTCACAGCCCGTAGGAATCTCATTTCCGCTGCCTGAATTTTACTTTTTTCTTTTTCTTTTAGGACCCGGGCCTCACTTCCATACATCGCCACTGGTAGTGCCAATGTTAAGTAAAATCTTAGCTGCGTATCTTTTCTTACTTTATTCCTCAGTGTTCGTCTGATTGTTCCACAAATATGTTGACATTTCTGTACTCTCTTATTTATATATTGTTCTTGTTCATAAATTATATCGCAGCCCAAATACTGAAGTGTGAAACCTGTTCCAACACTTTATCTCCTATTACTATTTTCGTTCTTACTGAATAATAATAATAATAATAATAATAATAATAATAATAATAATAATAATAATAATAATACTAATAATAATAATAATGGTTTACCTTACCTGATGGAGTTAAGAACCTAAGGTCTTTTCTTCCACTTTACCAGGGTTAAATCATACAGATATTAACAATTATGAATTATCTACAACTTGATTAATAATAGATAATAGGCATAGGCGAGCACAATATATAGAGGTGGCAAAAAGAGAACAAAAAATAATAATAATAACTTATAATTTGATTAAATTATTCGCTTGGTAAAGAGTAAAGAAAGTGTAAAATATAAAACAATAATAAAAATATATCTAGAACGAGGTTATTGTTTAGTAAATCAAGTACTAAAGGTGTAATATTAAGAAATTATAATTCTTGATTTGGAGTGAATCTGCTGTATTTATGTGGGTGTATGGGATCTGCGTGTTAAAGTTCATGTAGGCATGTGTGGGAATCACAAGCTGAGCATTCTCATTGTTAGAAAATTACTTGGATACACTCCGAATGTTCTGGAATCTAAATCAGGTTTGAGCTGGTTTTCTGGAACCCAAGCCACGCTTTGTCTGCATTGCGAGGGAACTCATTCTTGGTCCAACCATGGTAGGCGGCAGACCTTCTGGACCAAAGTCCGTTGTAAATACAACGTATATTTAGATAATTTAATTATAAATCAGCGTAACTCATCATCAAGAATATTCTAAATAAGTTTTATATCTAAATTATATCAGTGTCGTATGTGCCTCAAGATGTATTGTGTTTCATTAAATTATATATATATATATATATATATATACGTAATCGTTTCATTTAAATTAATAACCCTCAGCTCCTATGTGATAAAATACGATTAGGCGTATATAGAATTTACAGTACCAGAGTCCTCCCAAACAGTTATATACTATAATATAGGAATGATAGTATACCATTATAAACCAAAGGTAATAAGGGATGTAGGAATTCCTAGGAAGAGATGAAAAGAATCATTGTGAATTCGGAACAGGCGAATCGCCTAAACCTTGAAGTGAAGGTGGTGATGATTGTCCGAGGAAATATTTAGTGAACTTTTTTATCTGTCTCAGGTTAGTCAGAACTGTGAACCCGGGACTTCCAAATACTCCAGCGCAGCAGCTATCTCGCTCGGAGGTAAAAAACTGTTTATGAAAAAATATTTAATAAATTGTGGAGATCTGTTGTACTCTTCAAATAGAGGATGTGTAACGCCAACACGTGATTCATATGTATTCTAATCGCCGATTTTGCCACGTAGAGAACTGTTAGCTATTCTACTGCACCAGTCTTCGAAGTTTTTAGTTGGTAGTTTTTTAAAGCAATAATTTTACGTTGCTATCCACTTTAAAATGCAACAGAGATGTGCAGAGTGCGTAGCAAACAAGTGAGGCACGTCAAGCTCTTGCATACCTTTTCACTTTCACTGTCATTCATGACATTTATCAAGTGGAACATCTCAGTCAAAACTTGGAAATATAGTTCTATACGTACAGCGAGTCAACAAAACTTAATTAATACACGTCAAAGCGTTCGACAAGCAGCAATGGATACAAATATAATATTTCCTATACAGTGACGCAGTTTAACTTTTGCCTTTTAGGTACTTTTAGGTGCTACACGTCAACCGGGTTTTATAGTGGCATGACCTGTCGGGAGAGGGATTTTTAACTACGGATCACAGTTTTTTTTTCTTCACACAAGGACTTTGAGTGTCTCCCCGAATGAGGGATCAGTTCAGTGGCCTCCTCAGAAACAACACAACACACAATTCATACTAAACATGGCGAATATTAATAATTTTGTCTCTTTTTTATATATATCTTGTACGTATTATACATTAAATTCGCTAAATCTAGAGTAAATCAAAATACATTATAAATATGAATTGTATTTATCTTCTTCTTCTTCCTTCCAAGTATTAGGCCAAGGCCTGTTACGATCCCATAGAAAATGTTCCCTCCAGCGTTTCATAGGACGGCCCAGAGATCTTCGTCCCTTGGTATATAACTTTGGTCGTCATAAGTTTGATCCTTCCGGGAAATTCTCATGTAAGACTTGAAAGCATAATAATAGTCCCTTCCATTGGTTGCTGGCCAAAGGAAGGCAAGACCAGTGATGGGGCTGCCATCTTATAGCCTCTGGTCAGGCTTTTCTGGAGAAGAAAAGAAAATAAAGGAAAAAAGAAATGGAAGAAAGGAAAGATTCCCTAAGCCCTCGGATGCTCTAATAGGTATTGTATTTATAACATGTAATTGTTTAAATAATCAATTGAGTTGGTGTTTACTTGATGAAAATCCATATTTATTAATTTAAATAAAAATAAAACGTAGTTTTATTTGATTTTCATATTTATTATATAATTCAGTGACAGCTGTTTCGGTACACTGTACCTTCTTCAGACATGTTAACAAATTATAATATGAAAATCAAATAAAACTACGTTTTATTTTTATTTAATTAATTAATGTAATTGTTTATGTTTATTGTAATTTAGATGTAAGACAATTTTTTTGTATTTTTTAAAAACCTGGTTGAGTGGCAGACAAGGTCTTAAGGCCTTAACTCTGCCAGGTAAAATAAATCTATTATTATTATTATTATTATTATTATTATTATTATTATTAATTATTAATATGATAATGATGGCCAGATGATGTTCGGGGACCGTTTGGGCCTTAAATGTTCCTGACATTTGTCTAACAGATGTGGAAAAGGCTGAATTAACACTATTTAACCCTGGAGTTGTTGATAATTTTGAATATTACAACAAAATAGCTTTTTAAAAGAAACCAAGGACGACATCGGGCTTTTGCGCCATAAAAGATATATGCCTATATATTATTTGTTTATTTATTCATTCTGGTTTAATGGTATTTGAAATATATGCCAGGGCCCAGTTTAAATATTTTAATTTCTAATTAATTGTCATTTCTCCCCTTTCGTTCAATTCTCTATATTTTATTTTTATCTCCTTCAATCTCTGCTTAGTTCCATTTATTCAGGAGAGGTGGGGGTCTTCCTCTATTCATTTTCCCAGGCGGTATCCAATCCAATATGATCTGGAGCAACATCTCTTCTAACATTCTGTTAACACGTCCATATCATTCAAGTTGTTTTATATATGTAATAAATTATATATTGTGTACAATTATTATTATTATATTATATTATTATTATTATTATTATTATTATTATTATTATTATTATTATTAGTGATATGGGATGTGGAGCAGAAAGCGAAGCTTTAATATTAGATCATAAGGAATATATTAAAGGATGTGAAGAAACTGAGTATTTTTAAGGGTAAAAGTAGGTAAAGAGAATATACATGAAAATGACATTAAGAACAGAATAGATAAAGTGACGTTAAATGGAAAAGTAAGTAAAATATATACATAATTCAATAGTGATAAGTAGTGTCACACATGAAACTGAAGCACGAAATTCAACAATTAGGAGAGCATCAAGATATTTAAAATAAAAAAAAATAGAAATAATGTTAGACGAGAAAAAATTAATATTTTATATTAAATAGACCACGTTCCGTAACCGAGTGGTTAAGGCAAGATGCCTTGGTGCAGAGGTATGGGACTTGCGCTGATTCGAGTCCCCAGGGGGAAAGAAATTTTCTCATGGAGTTTCGGCCAGTATGGGACCGGTGCCCACCTAGCATCGTAAGACATTTGGGTAGCTACAATAAGCAGCGACTCTCAAGTTGAGAAGACCAGCTATAACGGCTGGGGTACCCGACATGCTGACCACATGTCACCCCTACGCTGGCTTATGATCGTCTACCTCTGTGATGTACTCATGCGGACGCGAGGCCAGCCAGCAGCCGCCTGGTAGGCCAAGGGCCTTCTAGGCCTGCCGCGCCTGAAGAAACAAATATATTAAACAGCATATTATATAATACATAAACAATTAAATTAGTATGGATTTGTACGACGAATCCAAGAAAAAATGGTTACCAAAAAAAAAAACGTTGGAATGGTGTCCATCTGGAAGAGGAAAAACAGAAAGACCTAGAAACTCGTGAATGCAATAAACAAGATTTGGAATGAGAAGAGGACTGGGGGACATGGAGTGGATGGATAGGGACGAGTGGAGATGGAAAATGAAACTTTAGACACAGAAAGACGTGTAAACATTGAAAATCTGTATATAAATAAAATAATAATTATAATAAATAGTACAATTTATTGTGATTGAGTTAATCGCATAAAATAATGAATCAAACAAAGACAAAGACATGTATAAAAATGAAAGAGCTATTATTGAATAAGAAGAACACACTCTCATGTACGAATGTTCTCGTTCGCATTATTCTAATATAATATCTTGCATTTTCATGGAAGCGGATTCTTAAATTTCCCACAAATCATGTAATAATTCCTTCTTTCTTCCCTTACTGGCTTATAAATCTTTCCCAGGCGCAACTACCCGCAGCAAAAGCCGAATTTACACCCTTGGACAATAAAAAGAGGAATGGAAAGTTTGGAGGAAAAATACCCACAATGGATATTTAATTTCTGTTGCTGCGATTTTTTTCCACTTGGAATATTCAATTGTTACTTTTTTTATTTTGCTCGTGAAATATTCAGCTCTAATGTAATAAATTGTTTGTGTTCCCGAGTTCAGCGATTTGCTTTTCGACGCCATTGTGATATATATTTACATTTCCCATTCTCCACCAAGGAAAAAGGATTTGTAATTTATTAACTTTTCTACTATAAAGCAAGCGTTAACTTCTACAGAACCATTGTAAATCATCAGATCTACTTTTTAAAATATGTAACATTTCAATATTACATTCGCAAAGTTAATTATAGAAGGATTTCTTTCGTGATACGAAACTAAATGTGAAATTAATAATAAAATATTTTTCTTTAAATATTATTGTTTTAGAAAAACTAAAAATAAAAAAAAAGTGAATTTTTTTAAATATCTTGGTTCAATAATTACATATTTAGGTACATGTGAAAGAGATGTACATACGAATATTGCAATGGCAAAAAGTGCAACTAAGACATTACATGGAATAATTTGGAACAAACATATTACAAGTAAACTAAAATGAAAATTTATAAGAGCATAATACAGAATATTTTGTCTTATGGAAGTGAAACTTGGCCTTTGACGGAATTACAAAAGAATAAAATTAGTACAATTGAATTTGATTATCTTAGAAGAAACCTACAAAAAACAAGACAGGATAAAATAAGAAATTAATTCTTTGGAGAAAATTAATGTCACCATATCTGTTGTTAAGATGATTGAAAATCAAATTCTTAAATAATATGGCCATGTACAAAAAAAAAAATATGGATGATGAATGATGGCCAAAAGAAAAAAAATAAATATATATATATCAATGGTCACCCCCTGGAAAAAATAAATGTGGCAGACCAAGATGGAAATGGAAAACTTATATCAGAACTATAACGGGTGATAGGAATTTGGAAGGAGGAGATTGAAATGATAGAAATAAATAGAAACTGAAGACGGCAAACCTATAAGTGGGGGAAAGCCGGAGAAGGAGAAGAAGAAAAAAGTAAATAATAAATGGAGATACTAAGAGCCAGCACACACACACACACTATTGAGAAACACTAAGAAATTAGGTAAATATAGGCTGAATTCTAGAAATGTGTTATATTATGAATTACACGGACTCTTGTTCGTCCCAATCCTCTAAAAAATATAAATCTGTTATTCTCCCAGTTATATTATATGGATGCGAAACATGGACTCTTGCTTTAAGGAAGAAGAAAATATGAAGATATTACTTGTAGTTGAGAATAAACTTCTTAGAAAAAAAATTGGACTAAAGAGAGATGAATAGACAGGCAAATAGAATAAACTACATAACAATGAATTACATGATGGCAAACAAGATGTAATAAGAACAATTTAAGTCCCTTAGACTGTGTTGGATAGGGCATGTGACACGAATGGGGAATGAAAGAAGGGCATGGAAGCTTCTTTTAAGAAAACCAGACGTAAAACGTCCAGTTGGTAGAATCAAGAATGAGGTGGGAGAATAACATTAACAATAATTTGAGAGAAGTAGATTAAAGAGGAGATAATGGAAAACATTAACTCAGTAGAGAGATATATGGATAACTTAAGTCCGCTCGGCAATGAACCTACGGGTTCTATTGAGTCAGTGAGATAAAATTTAAGGACATAATAAGATATTCAGTTGGAAAAACATAACATTTTTAGAAAAACCACGAGAAAAATATAATGTATATAGTCCTATATATATATATATATATATATATATATATATATCCACCGCTGTGGTCTCGAGGTAGCGTGCTGCCTTGTCACGCAGCGGGCCCGGATTCGATCCCCGGTCGGGGCAGTTTTCCTGGGTGAGGTTTTTATCGGGGTTCTTCCTCACCTGTAAGACAAATGTCATTATCATCATCGTCATTATCATCATCATCCTTCACCGGTGTGGAAAGCAACGGGAAGCTACCACACCTACAATTCCCTAGTAAAGCTGCAAGCATAGCATGAAAATGCTATGATTGCAGTGAAGGACCTGCCCTCGGGCAGAATTACTATGGATGGATGGATATATATGTCTAAAACTTTGCTGTACTTAATAGCTTACTCAGTCTCGTGTTTATGTCGATAAAATATGTATCAATATTTGATTCATCTAATGCTGCACAACTTTCTTCAACCTTTGAAAATGCCCCCTACACTGACTTCTTTCTTATTGCAATTTTGCACCATTTACAGTAACATAAATAAAACGAAATTGCATTTAAAGAGTTAATATAGGCCTACGTATAACTGTTGTTGGGGCTAATACAACAGACGGCTTGATATTGAGTCGTAGATGGCAGCCCCATCAGATATATTACCCTGCGAGACGCCAATAACGTCTCCAGGGGACATCAATACATACTTTCAAGTCTCACGGTTCTCCAATTCTAATATGAGATCAGAATGACCTTAAGGTCTAATCCTTGATGCTGATGAATAAAGGAACGCATCGATATCTTACATTTAACGTATTGTAAGTACGAAACTCTGTGCATTTATACTGTTGTAGGTGTTAACTCGAATCGGGCTGTATTGCTGTTGATGATATGGGAATCAAACCTGAGGTCTCTGGGATACTAGTCAGATACCATAGAATCGGTCATCATAATCTGATAATTAATAAAAATATGATCGGTTAACTCCTACACCCAATGGTTTTAGAGTATAACAGATAGCGGCTTAACACTCGGTGTACCTGAAAACCTGTTTGTGAAAGTATAAATTGCGACGAACCAAACATGGCGGTTGCTAGAGACAATTTTTAATTTCGGATTTCAGGTAAATCTGCCAATCTAATAACAGGATTACGCTGATTTCTTTTGACTATTTAACTCATGCCCTAATTGGGACTCAATGGCCAATCACGTTTCAATGATTTCTGTTTTACAACCAATCAGAGCCATGTTTCACGAAACATTTATCAGTGTTATAATTACCAAATTAAAGAAAGCTCCTCCTTTTTAATATTCTGAACAGGCCTGACCATTATTTTGCAGTGACTGAGCCTGTGAGAAATACGGCTACCAGATTGTATATATAGTGCATGAATGTCAACACATGCCGCATGCGGGAGTTAATATAAAACATTTGTTACAATTGATTATACCACCAAAAAAAGAAACCACTGTTTGCACTTTCTTAAATGTATTTTTTCCCAGGTAACAATCCAGAAAAATATACACTGCTCAAAAAAATTAGGGGATATTGTAGAATAACCTATTAAGGCTATGTTTTTAGGAACAGTATTAGATGCAATCACTTTCTATTACTCCAAAAGAATGTCAACAAGAGTTTGAAGTCATTACGTAACCTCTGTACCACACCAGATGTCAAAGAGATCCTGATTAGGAATATGGCAAACAAACAAAGCAACATTAACATGGGTGAAAATATTTCTTTAGTATGGTGTATGGTCTCCTCGAAGGCCAGCACTGCCTCACACCTGTATGGCATTGATGCAATGAGGTTAGCAATGAGTTCTTAGGGGATACGTGGCACTTTCCATAAGAGCAATGTGCAGCTCTGGAACAGTTGTGGGAGGTGCTGGTCTGCCTGCAATGCACCTGCCTAATGCATCCCACACATGCTCAATCGGATTTAAGTCCGGGGAGGAAGCTGGCCATTGCATACGCTCGATACCCTCCACTTCCAGCATGTCGTCCACCAAGCCAGCTCTGTGGGGTCGTGCATTATCGTCCATAAAAAGAAAAGAATCACCTATGGCATCAGCATAAGGCACGACAAAAGGTCGGAGAACCTCATCTCTATACTTTACCGCAGTCAAAGTACCACCTTGGATAACGTAGAGGTCCGTACGTCCACCACTACTGACTCCTGCCTACACCATGAATCCACCACCACCATGTAGGGATCTTTCACGTACAAAAGCTGGATTGTTTCGTGTCCCTTTTTTCTCCAGATGAATACACGCCGACTATCACATTCCATGTTGAATCGCGACTCATCAGAAAAAAGAACTGATCTCCATTCAGCATGCCTCCATCCACGATGTTCCTCCGCCCAGTTTCTGCGATCTGTACGGTGTTGTGGAGTTAACCTGGTACACACCATGGGCCTACGGGCAAAGAGACCACTTCCATGCAGTCGATTAGGGACAGTTTGAGTTGACACCTTGCGTCCTGTTGCTGTTTGAAGTGTATTTCGCAGTTGAGTTGCATTCTGCTGTCTATTCCGACGGGCTGTTAACAAGAGGTAACGGTCATCCCTTGCTGTTGTTGCCCTTGGTCGACCTTGTCCGGCTCTTCTGTGAACAGTATGTTCTTTGAAAATGATTCCAAAGACTGGAAATCACGCTTTGAGACACCCCAATGGCTTGTGCCACCTCTTGTTGTGTCTGTCCAGCTTCCATCCTTCCTATGGCCCTCCAAGCCATTGGTTCAGGTAAATCACGTTGTCGAGGCATCACTGTCCCTAAGGCAAGTCATTCACTAACTGAAAACTGGACTGGATTTAAAAACAGCAACAAAATATTCACCCCCACACCACCCTTTCACATCAACAGTACAGACACTGCCCTCTGGTGTGGTACCGAGGTTACGTAACAACTTCAAACTCTTATTTACATTCTTTTGGAATAATAGAAAGTGATTGCATCTGTTACTATTCCAAAAAACATAGTCTTAATAGGTTATTCTACAATACCCCCCAATTTTTTTGAGCAGTGTAATTGTCATATTTACATCATACGACATCAGAAATGAATTAAGTTTTATGTGTTTCATTTTTTCTCCACTAGAGAGCATTCTTAGAATATTGCGTTCCTTTGGCAATAAATAGTATGATCTGGTTGCAGTGATAAAAGAAGCAGATGAAGCGTACCTATCGCTTCTGATTTGGTTTCAAACATCGCCGTTTACATTAAATATATAAATATTTTAAAATAACTATAATTAAATAATGATTTGTGAGTAAACAGCTTAATTTTATTCGTTAAATAGTCCTAACAAATGCCACTCTTGATTTCCAAATTCTCTAGATAAATTCACTCCTAACTTCGTGAGTCGTGAATTTATCGATAATTTGGAAATCACTCGTGGCATTACTTATGATAATGACTACCACGGTTTATTATAATACCATATACTGAGTTTCGTTGTGAAACGTTGAAAATTGTGACCGCTAGAGCGATTTTTACATTTTCGTTTTAGATGAATTCCTACACCTAATGATTTTAGAGAACAACATAGCGTGTAAACACTAGCCGTATCTGAAAACCTGCATGTACATATTTTCATGAAGATCGGCGAAGAACTTTTGGATATTTAAGACTATGAACACATGAACAATTACATTTTTATTTATGTAGATAATGATAGTAACCACTCCCTCCATGGTACCTTTATATTATCGAGTTGGAGCGGTTTGCTGTTAAATGACCCTGAGAGCTATACCGGCGGTAGCATTGATCCCGAAAGGGTTATTCATGTCGGTATTCCCTTGACATAGTAAGTTTATAAAATATATTATGGATCCGTAGGCTTTCATTGTATACGGGTCGAAGGCGATAATCCAGACGAAAAACGTACCTTGTTCGGAAGTGTTACGATCTTTCACCGTACAAATACAACCGTCAAGAAACGTGGATGGGTTCGACTGGGATAAAATTTTCCGGAGATAAAATAGTCCCCACGTGGTTCTTCGGGAGGGAATGCATGCCAAAGGCTCAAACACGATGAACAGAACATGTGACACGAATGAAGAATTGAAAGAGAGGCATGGAATCTTCTTGTAGGGAAACCAGAAGGAAAACGGCCAGTTGGTAGACCAATAATAAGGTATGAGAATAACATTAAACTTGATTTGAGGGAAGTAGTATTTGAGGAGATGTTTGAAAACATTATAGGGATGCATGGAGAGCTTATGTCCTCGAAACCATGAACCTTCGGGTTCGATAGTGTCAGTGAGTTAGTTAGTTAAAAGTAACCACTAACTTTGATAGAATCCTGTCATATTCTTGTGCTCAATAAAATACATCGTAATACCAACATTTTAGTACGGAAATCATTAAAAACATGCATCACTCTAATAATAGGTTTTATTAAACAAAATGTGAACATTTTGAGTTTTCACCAGTCCTTTGTAATTGTGATGAGAGGCTGAGTTCTGCTTTTGCATTTCATTAGGTGGTACTTGGAGCATGGCTCGTCGCAAAGCTTACATCTGCAGTCCTCCTTGGAGCCTTGGTATGACGGATTCAGACATATTTTCCCGTGGAATCCATGCGCGGCGAAGCGTATGTATAGGTGGCGAAGTTGGAAGCATCACTCTAATATAATCTAGTCAAGAAATGTTGTTTGTTAATGTGATAAATCAGTTCAACTGAACTGTTATTCACAAAATTTTCCCAGAAATTGTAATTCATTTCACGAAACGCCTACAATGCCATTCACAAAAACACTGTAGGTGTGCGTTCCCACTCACAAACTGGCACTCTCTGCCTGAAGTTTAGTAGCATCCCACTCACGCCAACATATTATAATAATAAAGACGGAAATGGAATATTTGTGGGTACAATTTAACTATGTGAAATCATTAAAAACACGAAAAAGAAAAAAAATACTATAAATAATTATATAAACGTATTATTCATGTGAGACTTTGAACAGAATTCCATATTTAAAAAAATCAACAGTTTGAGGACATTTTTAAATAATCACACGTGCAAACAATTATAACTGTACCTCTTCCGAGCTAAGTTCCAGTTGTAATGCAAACAAACCAAATGGATGGACTACCTTTTAATTGGTCGAATAACCCAGGGCCATGGTACCGCCAAAAAGTTTGAGAGAGTTTAAAAATCGTCTACCGGGGCTGGAACCCTCGACCTTCCGGCTTGTAGCCTATTGCCTTAACCGAGTACGCTATAAATAATAATAATAATAATAATAATAATAATAATAATAATAATAATAATAATAATAATAATAATAATAATAATAATAATAATGATAATAATAATAATAATAATAATAATAACAATAATAACAATAATAATAATAATCACCATACTTACTTACTCACTAGCACTATCGAACTCGTAGGTTGATGACCGCGAGGACATAAGCTCTGCATATATCCCTATCCTGAACTAATGTTTTCGAATCATACCCTGTATAACCTATTTCCCTCAAATCATGGCTAATGCTATTCTCGCACCTCATTCTTGGTGTACCAACTGGACGTTTTCAAACAAGAAGCTTCCATGTACCTCTTTCATCCCCCATTCGTGCCATATGTCCTGTCCATCGCAGTTTACGAGACTTAACTGGTCTTATTATATCTGGTTTCCTGTACAAACTATGCAGCTCACTCTTATGCAGTCTTCTCCATTCACCTGTCTGTTCATCTCACTTCAGTCCAAAATTTTTCTTAAGAACTTTATACTGAAATACTTGAAATCTCTTTTTCTTCCCGAAAGTAAGAGTCCATTTTTCGCACCCATATAATGAGGTATAACTGAATAATAATAATAATAATAATAATAATAATAATAATAATAATAATAATAATAATATAATATGATTATTAGTTTTAATTTTAATTATCTCTAATTTTATTGTGTTATTAGATTTTACTCTTTTATTATTGTTTAGTTTGGTCAAATAATCGTTTAGTATCTAATATTATTGCGATTTTGTATGTTATTGTAAAATATGATTGTCCCTGTGAGTGGAAGAGAAGGCCATATTGCCTTAACTCCATCAGGCCAAATATATAAATATAAATAATACATTATTTGATCATAAAGTAAACACATTATAAATATAAATCTATTATTGTTTCACATAGAATGTTGACGGAAATGCAGTTAATGGTGAAACAAAACGAGATCCTGAACAAGCTATATTTTTAACGTACCTTAGGCGTTCATGTAATGGACGGAAATTACTTTGGCTCGCTTTGAAAAAAATAGTCAGAAATGAGGAAAAACATAAATTCATATCTAATTACAGAGCAAAATGTCTGCAGTTGACTTTTAAAAGCGAGCAAGCAGGTTGATGAGTGGATGGTGGCTTCCGGGTTGTTATCTTTAAAAGAGTTTTCCTCTTCTACCGCATCCATTTCGCTCTGTCTTAATCACAGGATGGTCCAGATCATTAAGGGTAACACACCAGAGATGATAAATCGCAGGTGAAAACCTACACTCCCTTTTTTTTGTAATAATTGTGCTTTTGTGATATTTCCATCTTCCTGGGTTAAAGTAAACTTATGTACTCAAATTTAAAAAATCCAGTAGAATTTTCAAAATATGTATTTTTTTTTCATATTACAAATTTACTTCATCATCAGCATGAACTTATTTAGGTTTAGTAATTTGAGTCTGTTCCTATGAGATCTCAAGATGTGGTTGGTCAGTCCATCTTAATTTTCGTATATTTTTATCTAGAAGTCGTTTAGGTTGATGCTGCAATGCTTATTTAGGAAAGAGAGATGGGTTCATTCTTTGGATATGTTGTAACCAATTGTTTTGACTATTTATCTCATGCCTCAAATGGCAGTCAATGACCAATCACATTTCAATGGTTTTTTATTTGCAACCAATCACAGTCGTGTTTCGCCTCGAATTTATCAACCAAAGTTTACCATATTAAAGAAAGCTCCTCCTTTTTAACATTCTGAATAGGTCATGGCATTATTTTGCAGTGACTGACTCCCTAAGAAATACGGCTACCAGATTGTGTATATAGTGCATGAATGTCAGCAGATAGCGCATGCGGGAGATAATATAAAACATTTGTAACAATTGATTATACCACAAAAAAAATCACTGTTCGCACTTTCTTAAAAGAATTATTTTCCAGGAAATGACATTGCAGAAAAATATAATTGACACATTTACATCATAGGACATCAGAAATTAATTAATACCATAATGTAGGTTATAAATTTCTCCACTTGGGTGCATTCTTACAATATTGAGATCCTTTGGCAATAAATAATATGATCTGATTGCAGTGATAAACAAAATAAGCAAATGAAGCGTACCAATCGTGTCTCATTTGTTTTCAAACATCGCCGTTTACGTAAAATATATACATATTTTAATATAACTATAGTTAAATAATCATTTGTGAGTAAACACCTTAATTTTATTCGTTAAATAGTCCTAACAAACGCCACTCTTGATTTCCAAATTCACTAGATAATTTGGAAATCACTCGTGGCATTACTTATGATAATTCTGAATTTCTTCAACTATATTTAGAACTTTTAATTTATCGCGTATATCTGTGTTTATTCATTTTTGTCAAGCCTAGGAGTGGACGTAAAAATCTCATCTGTGTCGCTTGCAATTTTGATTAATTTTTTAATTTAGTATCCAATTTCGCTGCTATATTTTAATTCTGAATTTGCAGTTACATTATGTAATCTTAATTTTGTTGCGGTTGACCTTTATTTACCAAAATTTGCTTCTATCACTCCATTTGTTGCATTGTATCTCTGTAACTTTGTCTCTGTGCCATTTCTTAGCCTATATCAGATATTAGGTGTCCGAAGTAATTAAATTCAGAAACTTGTTCTATGATTTTTCCATCTAATTCTATCTTAACTCTTCGTAAGTGTTTTCCACACATCCTACTCATAGATTTTGATTTTTGAAAAGAAATTTTCAAATCGAACTGTTTGGCTATATTATTTAATTGACGTGCTCTCATTTGTAATTCATACTTTGAGGTTGAAAACGGTACTAAATAGCATGCATAAAAAGTGTTTGTATAGTTTCATTTCTGGAAATATGTATTCCTTCTCGAAATGACATTTTTTGTGCAATAGTGCGTTTTGTCGTACTTATACCAATGGCGATCATGATTGAAAGTTCAACTTCCTACATTTTGGGGTTGCCAACCTAAATAACTATACTGTAATATTACATATTACAAACTACGTGTTGGAAGTAAAACCACTGCCCTTTATATATACTACGTATACCGGTAATGTATATACAAAAATATATTCAAAAGGTAGTGTTAATATAGATTAGGCCTATACGAAACAAATCACTGCATTTTAAATGAACTGAACTTTATTTGAAACAATATAAAACAATAATTACGTACAGGCCGCCATTTTATGATTAATTGGTATCATGGCTTGCTGTAGTCTCAACTAATAAACATAGCCCACATTGCTAACGTTAGTCAGTTGTTTATAATGGACGCATACATTTCCAACAAAAATGCTATTATTTTACCATTATTTATTACTGTATTTTGAAAACAGCATCGCGCAAAAAATAATGTACAACGCACGTTTGTGAAGTGTTTTACAGAATGTCGCAAATTAAAAACCTCTCTATCGCTCGATTTTTAAACATTTTCTCGCTTCTGTAAAAACCACTTCCCAACCTCGTATCGTATTATACTATTATAATATATTGATAATATATTATCAGGTTTTATTACTTTATTAATGTACACATTAAAAACTACTGGCGACAGGTTACATTTTTACTTAAAACAAATTAATCAAAACACGATCCGTTTCGTGACAACTGAATACAATATGTAGACTCGATGGCAAGAAACATAATATTTACATGTAACGCACATGGAAAAATAAGTTCTAGAAATCCTAGGAAGATATGTCAGTCTGGTGGAGTAGTAGATATGTGTTCATCTCTTGTTCCGAGAGTCACGGGTTCAAACCTAGTCGGTATTCAGGGATTTTAAGAGCACACAAACCACGACCACTGCTTCATTTGGAAAGGAAGACATAGGTCCGGAAGTAGTGTCGCCCAGATTTAAATAGATAAGTTAATTATCCGAACGATTAAAGAACATCGCTAATTGAAAACTAAGCACGAAGAGATGGTCTCAATATATTTTTAGCCGCAATAACATTAACAATAATACTTATTAATAGAAGTTTGTAAATATTAAAAAAAATAATCGAATACATATTATAGTAAGAATTTGACAAATTTATAACTATTACAATTTTTATTTTTAATTTAATCTAATATATAAAAATTAATGTTTGTTTGTTTGCTTGTTTGTTAGTTAGTTTGTTCGTATTATATGCGCGACCATACTGTTGATCCGATTTTAATGGGATTTTTTGCAAAATGTTCAGGAGATTCCCGGGATGAACACAGACTATACGTGAGTTGTAATACTCAACTCCCTCAACCTTAAAAATCACCCTTTGTAGCGAAAAACGTGAAATAAAATCCCTATTTTGACGCTCAAATGACTTACGCTCCCTAAACCATAACAAATACACCAAATTATTGTACACGGAATTGAATATGTCAAAAAACTCTACAAAAAGTCTGCAACAGCATATGTTTATCTTTTACGGATAATTCATAATAACCATTTTTGTCTTTCATTGATGTCCAAGAAGATCGGGATAAGCTGATACGCGGACAAGGGTGCTCTGCCGATTGTGATGGGGCTTTTTGAAAAAATGTTCAGGAGATTTCCGGGATGAACATACGCTATAAGAGAGTTGTAATACTCAACCCCTTCATCCCTAAAAAATCATTCTTTATAATGAAAAACGTGAAACAAAGTCCCTATTTTGACGCTTAAACCATAACAAATACACCAAATTATTGTACACGGAACTGAATATCTCAAACACATTCTACAAAAAAGTCCTCAACAGCATATGTTTATCTTTTACGGATAACTCATAATAACCATTTTTGTCTTTCATTGATGCCAAGAAGATCGGGATCAGCTGATACCCGGACAAGCATAGCAGCTCTAGTTGGTAGTAAAAACATATTAACATTTATTTAGGAGTAGCAGCGCACGCCGGGTATTAGCTAGTACTAGATGAAACAGTGTACCATAGTAGTAATTTGGCTAAAACATTCAGCAATAATATGGGATGCACAACTGTCCAATTAAAATACATAAACAGTAACAATGATAAAACAAGTCAAGACACATCCCAAATTGATTCCGACACTATTTCGACCGCGAATAGGGCATTAGAAAAAAAAAACAATATAAAAAAGAAAATTACAAGCTTCACCTATATACCGTCATATGAAGATAATAGTACCAACTTTCATCTTGTTTCCCCAAGTACACTGACGTCACGGGCTCGCCAGTATAGAGAGCGCGAGCTGTAACAACATTATACCCGCAGTGGTTGGGAAAGTGGTGCATTAATTACGGCACAATAGTTAAATGGGAACAAAACAAAATATATAGTGTGTAGCTGAAACGTGCTGTAATAATTTAATTAATTCAGGCCACTACGAAATTACAACATGTACAGAAAACTAGAAAAAGAGAAAAATGCAACTAACAAACAGTTTCCAACTAGATTTTACTCTAAAATTCCAGTGAAATTGAAGCTTCCGCAAGTAATAGGATGCGATGTTTCTTTGTTGTTGTTTGATACGAAATAATGGTAATAGTTAATGACGTGAGGCTGATTGGAAACGGCAATCAACTGGAATTCATTAAAAGTTCAGCAAAACGTAAATGTGTTGTTTACAGAACCACTACACTGATCTGTGTTGTGTTACATCGGATTAGAAAACAGTTTTCTATATTACACATAAAATAAGCCATATTCAATAATATTACAATATTTCTTATAAGGCCCAACTCCTTTCAAAAAAACTTTAAACTGAAAATGTATAAAACTCTTATTATTCTCCCAGTTATATTATATGATTGCGAAACATGGACTCTTACTTTAAAGGAGGAAAGAAGATTACGAGTATTTGAGGATAAAGTTATTGGGACAATTTTTGGGCCATAAAGAGATGAACAAACAGGTGAATAGAGAAAACTACATAATAGTGAACTACATGGCATGTATAGGAAGATAGGTATAATTTGAACAGTTAAGTCTCGCAGACTGCGATGGGCAAGACATGTGGCAAGACTGGGGAATGAAAGAGTGCAAGGAAAAACTTCTTGTAGGAAAACCAGTTGGTAGACCAAGAATGCGATGGTGAATAATATTATCCATGATTTGAGGGAAGTAGATTGTGCAGGGGATGAAACGATATAAAACATTAGATCAGAATAGGGATGTATGGAGAGCTTATGTCCGCGTGGCCATGAACTTACCTGTTCGTTAATCCTAGTGAGTTAGTTAGCTAGTGTATTTATAGCATTCATTTATATAAACATGGATTTTTCTGTATCGTATCGAAATGAAAATATACTGCAGTTTTTATTTTTAAACTATGCTTCTTAAACTTTTTTCATTCCCTGTGCCGGGATTAGTGGCGTTCCCTAATGAGAACTTTTTGACCATGTCAAGTTAGTTACGCTCATTTTCTCATAGTTGTCAGCGAGTGATAGGGAATCTGCCCACCGCATCGATGTGACATTAAGGGTCAGTTTCACCAACAGAGGTAACTG
>JASPKZ010000328.1:0-53896 GCA_030220185.1 Diploptera punctata
TAGTAGTAGAAGAATAGTAGTAGAAAGAAAGAAATAATAGTAGAAGAAATAGTAGTGAGTAGAGAACTAGTAGTAGGCAAGAAATAGTAGTAGAAAGAAAGTTAGTAGTAGAAAGGGGAAAGAGTAGTAGAAGAAATAGTAGTAGACGAAATAGTAGTAGAAGAAATAGTAGTAGAAGAAATAGTTAGTATAGAAAGAAAAGTTAGACTAAAGAAATAGTAGTTTTAGAAGAAATAGTATGTAGAAAGAAGATGGTAGTAGAAGGTAGTAGTAGAAGAAATAGTAGTAGAAGAAAGAATCGTAAGTAGCAATGAGTAAGTAGATTAGATAGGAATAGAAGACAATAGTAGTAGAAGAAATAGTAGTAGAAGAAAAGTAGTAGTAGAAGTAATAGTAGTAGAAAGAAATAGTAGTAGAAGAAATAGTAGTAGAAGAAATAGTAGTAGAAGAAGAGTGGTAGTAGAAGGAAATAGTAGTAGAAAGAAATAGTAGTAGAAGAAATAGTAGTAGAAGAAATAGTAGTAGAAGAAATAGTAGTAGAAGAAATAGTAGTAGAAGAAATAGTAGTAGAAGAAATAGTAGTAGAAGAAATAGTAGTAGAAGAAATAGTAGTAGAAGAAATAGTAGTAGAAGAATAGTTAGTAGAAGAAATTAGTAGTAGAAGAAATAGTAGTAGAAGAAATAGTAGTAGAAGAAATAGTAGTAGTAGTAGTATTAGTAGTAGTAGTAGTAGTATTAGTAGTAGTAGTAGTAGTAGTAGTAGTAGTAGTAGTAGTAGTAGTAGTAGTAGTAGTAGTAGTAGTAGTAGTAGTAGTAACAACGTCAGCACAAATGTTAGTAGTAGTAACAACGGCAGAAGTAGTTGTAATAAAAACAGCAGCAGAAATTGCAGTAATAGTATCGACAGCAGCAGAAATATCAGAACTACTAGTAGTAACAGAAGCAGCTATAATAATAATAATGACAGCAGCAGTATTACTAAAAAAAGTAAAATAAGTAACAGCAATAACAGTAGCAACAGCAGCAGAACTAATCATAAGTAGTACCAGCAAATTAGTAGCAGCAACATCACAGCTGTAGTAGTAGCAGCAGCGACATCACGGCTGTAGTAGTAGTAGCAGCAGAAAGAGCAGAAGCAGCAGTAGTAGTAGTAACAGCAGCAATAGTAATAGCAGCAGCAATAGTAATAGCAGCAGCAGTGGCAGCAATACAGTCGTTTTTTAACTACACTGTACAACGTCTCAGATGTTTTTTGTAGCAATGTAAATCTGTAGTTGAAAACCAGATAAATGTTGCTAAGAGGACTGTTATTTGAGGTTTAAAGTTAATTTACGTCCGAACCCAGGAAACAGTTCTAACATGATAACTGTTTGTCCACAGGGACTGTCTATACGACTCGTAAAAAAACCAAAGCTAGAAATAAAAGGTCTGTAAAAATGTTGATATACGGCATTATATGAAACAATTATAATATTAAATATTGCAGGTATGCCAAAATTATATGTAGATCTATATTTTTCGTTTCTCGTTACGTTAGTAACAATTACATAAAACGTTTTATGTTTACAAGAATATAAGCCTACTGGAAAAGGTAATTAAAAATATCTGAACTGACAATTTAAAACTGTCGGTTATTATAGACCGTTAGTTAGAATCCCGTTGGGGAAATATTTTTTCTCCTGGAATTTTGGCTAAATGTATAAGATCAGTGCACACTCCGAATAATTATAGGACAATGGAGAGTTATAATAAGTAGCGGTTCCGGATATGAAAACCAGCTATATCAGCTGAGGAATCTAATTTGCTGGCCACATGATTTCCCCTCTATTAGAGAGATGATCGTATATTTATGTGATTTGTACACGTGTATTTGAAATTTATGGGCTAAAAGCTTTCTAGGCTGTCGCAACTTTGAGTTTTTATAAGAAAAAACAAACTTTTGTTGAAAATTGATAAAAGTACATTTGAATGTGGTCAATAAACTTGCGTATAGTTAAAAAGTTGTTTTAAACTTAAACAGTATTTTTGATAGGTATCAAGCGCGAAGTGTAAACGAAGATTCAAGATAGTATACAGTCCTATCATTTCCGTAATATTATAAGCCCACTCATTTTCAAATTAACTCTCACATGTAAGAGTATATTATTTACTCGCTTTCTTTAACTTGGTTTCATTTCTCCTTTTATAGGTACTTTACACGCCACACGAGCCTTAAATGGACAGGATCTACCGGGTGAGGTTTTGTAACCCTGGATCACATACATAACTTTTAGATCACACAAGGGCATAGAGGATCTCCATGGATAAGTGATCACCTCAAGGGTAAGGGCTACATCCGAGTAAACACGAACATTTATGATAAGACACGTCATTCACTGTCACTCATGCTAACAATGGATGATGATTGCGAATGCCAGATAACGTTCGGGGACCATTTGGGCCTTCAAGGTTTACTACATTTGTCTTATAGATGAAACAAAAAATCATCCGTAAAAGCTTCACCTAGGAAACTTGTATTGGCGGAGATCAAACCTAGGCCGGCTGCTTACGAGGCAACAAAGTTACTTCTAAACCACAGCGTTGGATAAGAGTGCATTGCTTACAAATAATAATCGCGTACCCTATTCAGCTCTGGTCTATGATTGACGTTAATTTTGACGCAGAGTATACGGGTTCGATCATCTTTCGGGACAAGTTTCCTGAATGTGTTTTTAGAGGTTTCACTCACCTTTAGTACAAATGTTGGGACACTTCAGGGGCCAAATAATGCCAGAATAAATTTTGTCATCATAATAATCCATATCGTATTCGACTTCTCTAGTATGAATGTACTAGACAGTACCTGTAGTGTCTTGTCTTAAATGTTCGTATTTTCTCGGAATGGATTTAGAATTGAGCTGATCACTCAACCAGACAGGGGCTCTATTCCTTTGTATGGTGAAAAACGAATATGTGATTCAGCGTTTAAAATATTTTCCCGAAAATCGTGTCGTGTCCCTGTAAGCTCCAGATGATGTAGGGCACGTAAAATTACCTAAAAAGAGAGGTTAAACTAAGAAAACGAAAAGAGAGAGAATATAAATAATGCTTAAATTTTGTATACTGGTAACAAATAATGACAAACGTGAAATTTATTCCTAATTATGTGCATACTTTTTATAAACAATTATTATGACTATTTAACTCATGTCGCAAATGGTAGTCAATGACCAATCACGTTTCAATAAATTCTGTTTTACACCAATTGCAGTCGTGTTTCACCTCGCTCTTTATCGATTTCTCTTTATCAGCTCCTGGTTTTGTGATAAAGAAAGCTCCTCCTTTTTTAATATTTTGAACAGGTGAGACCATTATTTTTCTCCAACAAATACATTGAATATAGCAAATAATGAATAGATTCAGTGATTTTACTGAGTTGTTTTATTCAAAATATAAATGATTAACCTATAATGTTGATTATAATAGTTTGATGTGTTTCATTATTTCTCCACTAGAGTGCATTCTTACAAAATTGCGATCCTATTTGGCAATAAATAATATGATCGAGTTGCAGTGAATATACATAACCTCACATTTCTAATTTGTTTTCAAACATCGTCGTTTACATTAACTATATACATATTTTAAAACACCGGTAACTATATTCAAATAATTATTTTTTAGTAAAGAGCTTAATTTTATTCGTTAAATAGTCCTAACAAATGCCACTCTTGATTTCCAAAATCTCTACATAAATTGGAAATCACTCGTGGCATTACTTATGACAAGATTTTTTATGGAAACTATTGAAAGGAACCAGTAACATTTGCTATAATTTTAGATTTTATAACCACATCTGTTACAATATACGAGAATACACATCCTTAAAAAGTCTAAAGTAAACAACTATTGTTTATCAATTGTAAATGTTTGTTTCCAACTGCTTCTACAATTCGTTTTAACCTTTATAAAGTACTGAATTTCTGAATTTTGAAACCACTTAGCTATGGAGTCAATTTTGACTGCGAAGTTGTACGCAATAAATTATTTTACTTAGCCTTCAAGGAAGTTACTACTATGCTTCCTAGGTGAGGGACGTGACAGCATCACCAAAGTAGAATATAAAAGTTCCTAAAACGTAATAAAAATTTGGATCATTTTGAACATTCTGTGTGTATTGTAAATTTAGATTAGAAAATATTTATTTTGGTAGCGAGATGTGAACTCATAATCCAAAACGGTAGAAAGAAAAACAGAGAGAAAATTTCTTCAAATTCTAGCAGTTATGGACATGAGTAACGTGCATGTATACTTCTGCTGGTCTCTCTACTCGCTTCCTTGATGAAGAAAGAGGGTGCAGAAGCAGCTCGGCCTACAGCAAGGGGAATTTCTCTATCTCTTTATTTATTGATTCAAGATCTCGCCCCCAGTGCAAGGGCTGTTGTTGACGCTCTTCTGTCCAATCTATTACGTCATTACACTCTTCCCTCATCTGCATATCGCAGGGTTAACTTCAAAACATAGCCTATTTTAATTTCCTCAACTTTACATATAATTTTCTCTGGGAATTTTATTTTTTCTCTCTATCTAAAGAAATTTGCGGAACACTAGCGTACTGTGTAGGTTAGCATATTTGATTGGTATTTCAATTATACGAGTTCGATTCCCGATTGTATTAAAGGTTTATTTTAAGTATACGAAGGCCAATAGTTAAGTTGTGAGACATGATAGTGGAGCGACGGAAAGGCAATTGAGTGATATACCAATAGAAAATCCAACCCTTCGAACATGAAAACCATAACAGATAAAATGACTTTCTTTCAGCTTTCTCTGGGCAATAATCTTGTGAATTTGTGTTCATATGGTGACAGGAAAGATGGCCTATGGAGCTTGAGAGAGAGAGAGCATGTTCCTGCTATTACGTTTTACAACTTTAAATGCAGTTTAAATAATTCACAAACACTTAAATGACTCACACAAGCATTTGGAGACTTTGCTCCTTCGTATGCAAACGTTTTCCAATGGTTTACAGAATTTAATAGGGGGACACATCCCCTTAAAAGTGAGAAGAGAAGGAGGACGCCATCTCCTGTGATGACAGAAAAAACAGATCCGCGCTTGACCAACAAGGACAATCAACGAGGTCCTAGAGTTACCACTATTTAAAGGCAAATAACGTGCTTTCTATCAGTGCCGCACCAGTTATCAGCAGGGCAGAAAAACACTATGTTGGAATGGTGCATAGAAATACAGGATATATTCAACAACAGAGGCTTGTTGAGTGTCGGATATCCTAATAGGCGACGAACATTGGATCTAGCAGTATGAACCTGAAACAAAGCTCCAATCAATGGTTTGGGTATTTCCAAATCAGGAGCCTTTGTCTAAGGTCAAAAGAGTCAGGAGTATCGGACACAAAATGGTGGTCACTTTCTACTTAACAAGTGGTCATCTGACAACTGTTGTGCTAAAAAGAACAGAGATCACTTATCGATAAATGATATACAGAAATATGTATTCCTAAAGTCTAAATCCAGAAGAAGCTAACAAGTTCCTCTCAAGAATACTGATAATTCTGCACCATCACGACAATTCCTCTTTCCACACAGCCAAAACAACAATTCAGTTTTGGAAAAGACGTCGTGAAATCAGGACTTATCAACCCTACAGTCCCAATCTGGTCCCATGTGCCTTCTTCCTGTTCTCGAACGTGAAGAATCGCTTTCGCGGACATCAATTTAATACTCCAGAAAATGTTGTTCCGGCCTATTTGGAGGAAATGTGGTGCATTGTCTGAGAATGAGTCGCGTGGTTGCTTACATACATGCTTCCAGAGGGTGCAACAATATAATATGTGCTGGAGAGTTCTTTGATTCATGTAATAGGCATGGGAAATCCACGATACTATAGTTCATTTTGCATATCCCGACTTATCTAGCATCCCTCGTAGTCAGTAACGAAGTCTTTATCAGGACCTTGAGGAAAACAGAGCAGCTATTTTTTATGACAAACAAAATAATACGTATAAGAAAACATAAATTAAGATTGAAATGTTGTATCACGCTAACCATGTGACTCCTTATAACATCAACTGCTATTTACTGAGAGCAATAAATTCAATCGCCCATGTTTTTCATTTTAAAAACTATTAGCTACAGGTTCGATTTATAATCCATAGACAAGAGTTTATAATACGAATACATTACTTGTTTATATATAGATATAAAATACATAACAGAAACACGTCACTTTATCAAAATATGTTAATAAAATATGAAGAGATTATACAGATTATCTTCTTAGTCGGATTATTCAGAAAGTTTGATATATATATAGGAAAGGTGCCTAATATGAAAAAAAAATCTAAATGCTTGTTGTGCAACCAAACAGACAGGAAAGTACTTACATAATGTCATTACTATATAACATAGTTACATTTTACAAGAAAATTATCAAATTTGCAATAAAAATATTCAAAATGGCGTAATTACTTAAGAATTTATGACATGTGGTTTCATAGAATTGAGGAAAAGGTCTCCTAATATGAGATAGTCAATATTTTTTTTAAGTCCGAATAACATGAAACAAGACAATTTAATTTTGCATCTACACATATTTACTGAATTAACTGTCACATCACACTATTTGCGTTGAAATTAACTGCAGTCAGGACATACAAAATTATTTTCTTCGACATCACAGTCTTCATGAGCTAAACGATAATATTTTGTACATTGTGCCCATATTTACCCTTGCTTATCATCCGTAAAGCGTCCAGTGCAGAAAAGGCATACAGCATCTTCATCATTAATGTCCAAATACGAATCACCACTCTCAGCTAAATGAACATCAGACTCAATATCATTCGAAGATTCTTCTGATTTTATTTTTGAGGTTCTTTTTTTACTTCTCGAATAAACTCTTTGCTGTTTTCTTTTTAGTTTCTGCTGCTATTTTTTCTTTTGATTCCTGTAATCGTTCCTTTATGAAAACGATGTTATTAATTCAGCAGAATCCGAACGCGATCTTCCTTTACCGGCCGAATCATCAAATTGCTTCCTTATTTGTGGAACGGACCCGATGACTTTAGGGCTCACAGTTTGTCTAATCTGTTGAACAGCAGAGTCATCTGCTCGATGAATTAAACATTCATTATCTATGAAGGTGTGCCTGTTAAAAGGGACGAGCCCCGTTTTTCTAAAGGCGTTGACGGAAGCTTCCATTGTGGCCGCTCTCATGTAGGCTACCCCAAATAACCTGGTTATTAATAATGGAGTGAAAACACGACCAGGGTTACTTTTCAGCCAAGTCTCTATTTCGTGGGCGTAATAGATCTTAAATGGTCCCATAAATCCTACGTCAAGTGGTTGCATTTTATGCGTGGAATGAGGTAGCAAACATACAATGTGAACATTGCTTTCCCTTGCTTTGTCTACCACGTTAAGATTCGTTGTGTGGAATAATGCCCATCAAGTATCAGTACAACTGCGTCTTCACATGACGGCTTCACAAAGTTCAAAAGATTATTAAACAATTTCGTGAAAATGCGAGTCTGTATCCAACCACTTGGATGGCAAGCTGACAATGATCCTGGTGGTGCACCATCCACGAGTTGTTCTTTCATATTTATCCTTGGGAAGACAATTTGAGGAGTAACATAAGTGCCTGCTGCATTCATGCACGTCACAATTGTAATTAGTTTGCCCCTCTCCGATGAAGTCAAGGCAGCAACTTGCTCTTTCCCCTTCATAGCAATGACTTTGCTAAGTTTGTGCTGCACAGATGTCAGCCCGGTTTCGTCTACGTTGTAGATCCTGTGAGCCTTATGGCTGACCTTCTGTAGAACAGCTTCATAAATATCAAAGAATTTGGCCACGTTCTCCGAAGTGAATACTTTCACTCTTGCTGCGGAGATCCCTTGTGGAGTTCTCAGAGCTAAAATTGGATGCCTTTTCAGAAAAAGCCTGAGCCATTTTTTGCCTGCTGAAGCCTTATCTGAATTGAAACGATTTTTCATCCCATTCCTAATAACTGGCTGAAATGCCATGCTTCTTATGTCCTTACATCTCAGAGCATAAAATCGTTCTTCCATGGCAAGGCAATATTGAACAAGTTCATCTTCCAGTTGAGAGAACAGAACAGATCTTCTGCCGAGATGAATCTCTACCAACTCCTCCGTTGTCGTGTTTTGTCATTCACGTATTTTTCTAAACTTCTTTTTGGAACTTCAAAATATTTTGAGGCTTTTAAATACCCCATCTCGCCATTCCTTACACATGTTGCAGCACGAACCACAGCCTCTTTATTCCATGCTTTTATTTTAACAGCTCTTACCATCTACAAAGGTAATGAGAATGAGAGATTAATAATTTGCCTGGTATTGTTATAATTTAGATAATATTTAACTTGTAAAATTATATTTACCAATAATTTGATTTAGAAAATGGGGAATTAATAGAGGAAATACAGAAATTTACTTAGCGCACGAAGAAAACTATAAGAAACGATAAATTTTAAAACAAAATGGTTAAGCCCGTTATATCAATATCAACATTGCCTAAAATAACATGTCAAGATAAACAATTATAAATTACCATCATCACGATACTAAATGACCTCAAACTCTTTTTGTATATCACATCACTTCTCGCAACTGAAAATCACTACCGCAAGAAATAAGGGGCTGCCGGACATTGGCATCTTTTATAAGAAATAAAAATTTATATTTGGTCTAACCTCGACTTCATTATTACCCAGTGTAAGGTATATATATTAATTGGTGTTTCTCGTATAATTTATCAAATTTATATTATGTTAATATTATAATTTTATTATTATTATTATTGTAAGTATTATTATTGTTATTGTCGTACAAAATGTTGTTTGTACATGAAATTTACATTGCTACATTTAATGTATCTTTAACTGTTTATAATTAGTATAGTGTTTATCTATATTTGTCAAATATTTATTTGTATTTCTGCAGGTTGAGTGGAAGAGAAGGCCTTATGTCCTTAACTCTGCCAGAATAAATAAAACATTATTATTATTATTATTATTATTATTATTATTATTATTATTATTATTATTAAGGAGGAAGATAATTTTCACATAAAATAATTTATTATTATTATCATTATCATTATCATCATCATTATTATGATTATTATTATCGTTATCATCATCATCATTATCATTATTATTATTGTTGTTCTTAATTCAAAAAAGTGTAGAGTACTCGCAATAAATTATATTAAATAGTATAAATTTAAAAAAATTCTAACAGCACTCAATTTAATGCAATTATAGATTGAGAAAAAAGTTGATAAATATTATAAAGCGTCCCCTTGGTTTGCCGATATAGGTTGGGTATCAGTAGAACCACTCATTTCAACGTAAATTAACGGAATTTTATGTAATATTTAATAAATTTATTGTTGTAATTTAATGTATAATTTACAATAAACACGCGAGAAAACGAGTTCCCAATATGCGATACCATTGTACATTAGGTACACCGTGGTATCGCATATTAGGATCAACGATTCCGAGAACCGCCTTAGGTTAAAAACAAAACAAATTGTCGTTAAAAATGGGTAATTATATAATAAATAAGAACAAATAACCAGAACAGCTGTGTCCACTCACCTTTAAGCAGATATATCCAAGGGGCACCAACACTACAAAAACTTTAAAATTAATTTTTTGAAAAACAAACTCTACCCACGCTATCCGTTCTCTCACTGGCGCCTTCGTTCATAGAGTCATGCTTGGAAATGCTGGAGACCAAATTCAGAATAATTCCAGCAGAGTTCATCTCATACCATGATCAGAATTGAAGTATCGCATATTAGGGATCTTTCCTATATATATATACAATTATAAAATATGTACCTGAAAGGTAAATAAAGTTGTGTAGACGGACGTTTAGGTAATTATTTCATAATTTTATAATTAAATATAAAAGTCTGTCTCCTCAACTTTATTTACCTTTTAGGTAAATATTTCATAATATAATATTTTTATTTTGAATAAATACCTCAACGGAACTTATCATGAATTTAATTAATGTATGTATATTTTTTTTCAATCCAATATACAGAGTGTTAATGAATTATATCGCGTAAATTTAGCTGCTTACAGAGGGGTATTAAACAAGTAATTTGAAATACCGAACCAATTGTCTACGAGGGAAAATGGGCTAGTTGTAGGAAATCAAAGTAATCGACAATTAATACAGTTAAATCAATAGGAGAGCAAAGTAGGAGAGCATTTTGAGATTATGGTCTACGAATAAAAATGTCCAAGTTATTTTTCAATTTGTAGAATGGTTGGCACGCCACTGACTATTTCAAATTAAAATGGAAATAATATGACAGAGACTGTACCTAGTAAAAAGTATGCGCCTTTAGCTCAGTGGTTATAGCAATCTTACAACCCTTTATACGTAGATACATTTGTGCAGTATAATTCATTTACAGACTGTATATATATAAACTTTCTGAATTATTCTTCTAACAAGATAATCTGTACTGTCTCTTCATATATTAAATATTATATTTTGATGTGATGTGTTTCTGTTATGTATTTTATATTAAACTTTTACTTTTCGCAGTTATTTTACAAGAGTGGAAATTGAAACAAAAACCTAAATTATGTTGAGAAAAGAAAACAATTTAACATTGATATCGTCTCCACGTATAATTTCGTTGACTTTTATTAACAGAAGAATGACAAGCTTTCGAATCAGGAAAATATACTAGGCTAATACATGTTAGTATCACACGGCAAAAGGGTTGACGTCACAATGAATACTAAATTCAGTGGATCGTTACTCGCAAATTCCTTTGTATTTAAACTATTAATTGTTATTTGAAACATCTACACTTTTACACCAACCACGAACACCCTGCATATTTATGATGATTTTTCTCTGTCCAATTCAAAAATTATACCACCACTCATAGTTACCGGTCCATTTAGAGCCGACCCGGCGGGGTAAGGGCACTATTTCCGAGGTAACCCATGGAGTAGTGGTGGGGTTCTAAATAAAAAAAAGATTTCTACTAAATCTGTTATGTAATGTTATTCATAATTTTATTTTTCTTCGTTAGTTTTTCTAATGCAGATATTGAAATTAATAGCCAATTTATGTTGAGAAAGCAATGCTTTATACTTCTAGTACACAAACGACAAGCTTTGGTATAAAATTATACTGAGTTAATTTGGCGGTTGTGCATGGTTACTGGTACATAGGGATTTTTTTTTTTGGGGGGGGGGGTTCTCCCATTGCCCGAATTACATCCCATCATCACTATGCACTCCTCTTCCCTTCTCCATCATGTCATTTGATCTTCTTTCATTCATTTCATATCACCTTTCGCCTTATCTCAGGTTAGATAAAAAACAGTCTGGTTTATCAACCACACGCGTTATAATATGTGGTTGTGGTGATCTAATAGAGGCACACTCTTGTTGATCCTGATGACTCCATGCCTGTTAATTTAGGGCAGAATAGGACCAAGGGGAGGGTTAAAGTCACTGTCCAACGCTTGACCCCAGCCAAAATAAATGGCAGTATGAGTCATATGTGAAGAAGTGGGAATATAATGGCACTGTACATCAACTATATGTAGACTTCAAAAAAAGCATATGATTCAATTAAGAGGGAGAAGTTATATAGAATCCTGCTGGAGTTCGGAATTCCTAAAAAGTTAGTTATACGAATGTGTCTAAATGGCTCAAAGAGTAGGGTGCGTGTAGGCAAACAGTTTTCAGACACTTTTGAAATCCAGAATGGGTTGAAGCAAGGAGATGCACTATCTCCTCTACTATTTAATTTTATACTAGAGCATTCCATTAAATCTTTAGAGAATGAGGAAGGCTTACAACTGAATGGTATTAATAAGCTGTTAGTTTATGCTGATGATGTAGTACTACTGGCCGATAGCGAGGAGATACTAAAGGCCAACACGCACACACTATTGAGTAACACTAAGAAATTAGGACTGGAAGTAAATATCAGTAAAACTAAATATATGGTCACATGTAGAAATTCAGTATATAATGGAAATGGACAGCTAAGGACAAATGAGGGAAATTTTGAGGAAGTGGCTGAATTCAAATACCTAGGAACAATAATCACAAATAGGAATGAGATGCACAAAGAAATTAAACGTAGGCTCAATTCTGGAAATGCATGCTATTATGCATTGCAGAGACTTTTGACGTCCCAACTCTTTCAAGAAACGTTAAGCTGAAAATATATAAAACTATTATTCTACCAGTTTTATTATATGGGTGCGAAACATGGACTCTTACTTTAAGGGAGGAAACGAGATTACGAGTATTTGAGAGTAAAGTTCTTAGGAAAATTTTTGGACCAAAGAGAGATGAACAGACAGGTGAATGGAGAAGACTACATAACAATGAACTACATGGTCTTTATAGGAAGCCAGATATAATAAGAACAGTTAAGTCTCGTAGACTGCGATGGGCAGGACATGTTGCGCGTATGGGGAATGAAAGACGTGCATGAAAACTTCTTGTTGGAAAGCCAGAAGGAAAACGCCCAGTTGGTAGACCAAGAATGAGTTGGGAGAACAACATTAACTATGATTTGAGGGAAGTAGATTATACAGGGAATGTTTGGAAAGCATTGGCTCAGGATAGGGATGTATGGAGAGCTTATGTCCGCGCGGCCATGAACCTACGGGTTCGATAGTGCCAGTGAGTAAATAAGTAAGTAAGTATGAGTCATATGTGTGAATGCTTCATGTGTGTCGAACCAGAACACCATAATAATTTACATAACACCATAGTATAGACATAATCTAATTAATTCCACAAAGTAAAGATGGATAACATCCATCCATCCATCCATAGTAAATTCTGCCCGAATGCACGTGCTTCACTGCATTTTCATGCTATGCTAGCAGCTTTACTAGGGAATTGTAGGTATGGTAGCTTCCCGTTGCTTTCCACACCGGTGAAGGATGATGGTGATGAAAAGGATGATGATGGTAAGGATGATGATGATAAGGATGATGATGATGATAAGGATGATGATTATAAGGATGATAATCATGGCCATATGATTTCGGGGACCGTTTGGGCCTTAAAGGTTTCCTGACATTTGTCTTATAGGTGAGGAAAAACCCCGATAAAAACCTCACCCAGAAATACTGTCCCGACCGGGGATCGAAGGGCAGGCCCTCTGTGTGACAAGGCAGCACGCTCCCTCGAGACCACAGTGGTGGACATGGATAACATAATGAACCGAACATAAGATTGCCGTATTAGGGTCTTATAATCTGAACCCATTTGGGCTAATTTAATCCACTAGGCTAATTGTGTTTGGCATCGAATTGTGTGAGGCCTAGTCTACCTTGGAATTAGCTTTCGACGCCACAATGAATACTCAACTCAGGGTTTCGTTACTCACGAATTCATATTTATTAACACTTCAATAATTATCAGTTATGAAATGTAAATATTGGAATTTAAATTTTGATATTTTTGAAGGGAAAGGTAAACGTTGAAGTGGATGATGGGTGAATATTCTCACCATCATCTGGAAAATCTTGTTGATTTTTCTTATGTAAAAACAACTTGGATGCTCATAACAATTTTATGGATAAGGGCTGCATCGATTTGGCCTGTCCAACCCCTGAGCTGTGCAACAAATGGAATACCGATAGCTCTTCCCTTGCAACGCACGCCCCCATCATTTTTTATACATAAGGATTTGAAAGTCTATGAACTTCTTGCATACTCAGTCTTCTGTCTCAACCCGATCCTTTAAAAAAATAAATAAAAACTGTTTTTTTAAACAAGAATAAAATGTCCTCCGGCAACACCATAGTTCCAAGTGCAAAAACTCAATCCGTTTTGTATTGGCTTTCAGAATATAAATCCCGAGTTTCCTGCCCTCAAACACTTTCAATAATCCATCAGACCAAATCAGTGACGCACGTGCATACACTTCCTAAGTCTTAAAAAATAGCTCTTCAAATAGAACATAGTAATGCCGACTACAAAAACATGTTTTTAAATTCTGGATCACATACTGATATTATCTGACTACTCAAGATATAGAAGGATAATTCATGAGCTCTCAATCCGGGGCCACCTCCGAGACAACACAAGCTTTTAAAACATATACCGATCAATCATGATATGGGCGATATATGGTAAGCTAGTCCACCGCTGTGGCCTCGAGGTAGCGTGTTGTCTTGTCACGCAGCGGGCCTGGGTTCGATCCCCGGTCGAGGCAGTTTTTCTGGGCGAGATTTTTATCGGGGTTTTTCCTCACCTGTAAGATACGTGTCAGAAAACATTTAAGGCTCGAACGGTCCCCGAAAGCATATGACCATCATCATCCATCATCCTTCACCGGTGTGGAAAGCAACGGGAATCACCACACCTTCAATTCCCTAGTAAAGCTACGAGCATAGCATGAAAATTTTATGATTGCAGTGAAGGACTTGCCTTAGGGCAGAATTACTATGGATGGGTGGATGGTAAGCTAATAGGATATGGGTGATTATTAACATGGCCAAATGTGTTATTTGAGCATCAAAGTTTATTAATATTTCTCTAACTAAAAAAAAAGTCCCGTTAAACCTATCACAACTAAGAATGTAACACGGGGCCGCTGCTCCCGAGGTATTGACATTACCCCTACACCATAGCGGTGGATATGTAATTTCGAATAAAGTTATTAATACATAAGGCGAAAACGTACATTACAAAAAAAGACTTATTTACTTAAATAACCAATAAATAAAACATATTTATGCGCTTAAGTATGGTAAAGCTTTTATAAATGACAAGAAAAATTCTCATTTGTCTACTATACATACATTTTGAGAGTACGTGCACTTTACAGTCAGTATTTTAACATTAGCGATATGACATTCCGATTCCTTTAAAAGGTAAAGTGCTCCCCATTCGGGCCTCAGGAGACCCTTGGGGTATAGAAGGTTAAGGTTTCTACCACTTACATAAACGTCACGAGCTGGCAGCTCGGTTGTCAGCCTTGCTTTGACGGATCGCCTTTACACCCATAACAAGCGTATGGTACTCATTTCGTTAGAGGTGGAGTGGACCCAGTGTCATGGTGCTGCCAGAGGGTTTGGGGGCAGTTTTGAAAAACTTGACCCACCGGGACTCGAACCCATACCTTTATAACGCATTACCTTAATCAACTACGCTACAGCATGCTGTAAATATATTCTGAGAGCACGTGAATTTTATGGTCAGCATTTTATCATTAGCTTGTATGGCATTCCGATCTCTTTAAAAAGCTAATATTAAATCTATTATCAGATAAGATTTCAAAATGTATCTAGAGAGCCAAAGAGTAGTTTCATCTTGTTTACATTACACAATTTTCATTTTCTTACGTGGAAGCTGCTTTTAGTATCTCCTTTGAGGTTCTCTTGGAATTCGCTTTCCGCACAGCGCATTAATAGCGGTTGGTAATGGTAAAGTTGTCAGTTCAAGTCCCATGTGGTACTCTAATCTCCACACAAGTCTAAGCCACGCCAAATCAAAGAGTATACAATCAGATGATTTCCCTTACACGCAGAATAAAGACTAGGTTACAAACTAAGCATTGTTTCTCATTGAATATCATATAGATATTCAAGTATCGGAATTCCAGAATATAAAAAAGCCAAAAATTAGATTCTTCCATTCTGTATGTTAGGCTATCGCAGTTTTCTAAATAGTATAAACCTGGGTAGATTTCTGGACAAAACGCGGAAAATAAGAAAAACGCTTATTCAGGAATAAATATGTTAGCAAATTGCAATGCCATTAATCTTAATAATTCTACATAACTAAGTTAATGCATAATTTTATTTTATTTATATCTAATTGTAACATTATTGTGTTTTCTTTTCTTTTGTTTTGTTTTTTAAACATCAGCTTATAGTAACGGACTGTCAACAGCACGTACGGCTTACTGCCCGTGCGATCCATATTTGTAAATAACATTGTATGCATCTTACTTTTAGTTTAATAAAGTCCTTATGTATGAATGTAAATTGTTATTTAGAAAATCATATACTTTCATACTCTTGCAACAAGGTCTTTCCGATTCAAACATAGATTAAAATTAAGCGTACTCAAGATTATCTTATAATGCTTACTCAAATGTTACCTTATTTTTATTGTTTTTTATATACATTTAGTATTTGCATCACCGAGTCATTATTGTGTAGATAGAACACAATTTGGATACGGAAAGATGTTTGAGCCTTTAAAACACCTGTATATACTGTACAACGAGCAGGAATTACACACAAAGAACAGGAAAGACGTTTCATGGTTTAGGGTGATGAGAAGAGTGACATTACCTCAAAAATAAAGTTTTTAGAGCGATAGTGGCCCAGACATACTGCTACATGATGACAATCGGTGGACAATAATAGTCCTTGCCTCGATACCACGAGAATAGAAGCGACCCATTAAAGTCCTCATATAAGATGGGAAGACGAAATTACGAAACTTTGTGGTGTAAAGTTAGAGAGATCATAACTTTGGAGTGGACTGATAACGGTTCTAGACGATTATGTACAAGAAATTTGAAGCAATGCCCTGGATGAAAGGGTATACCAATTTCTTAAATATAAAATTGTGTGCTTGTTAATGTTGATACACCATAACAATGAAAATTAATGAATGAAATAATTGTCGAATTTGCAAAGTTCTAATATACTTCATAAATTAATATTTTAGAGATAATATGTATCATATTTATGTAACATTTATTTATTGCATAATGGTATATCCACATTTTGAATTATGATTCTGAAACAACATGGATATGCTGTAAAAACGTATCCTACTGAAACAGATTCCACTCCTAACCAAATATTCGTTCAGTTATGGAAGGCATACAGCTTCAGATTCCATATGATAATTAGACTTCCACAGAGGATATACATTTTTGCCCAACTTTCAATAATTACCTCCTATATTTTCTACCAGTCCCAGAGTTCAGTCAGAGGAAATTATCCCAATTTGTGCACCTAATTTTTAATACGAATTGTTTTTAGGAAGATCTAGTCGAGAAGACCGTGGAAAGCGTTTGCGACAAATATCTGAAAAAGTGGCATATTTAGCGCAGCAGTGATTGTGCCCCCAATATTTGTATTTACGTTCAAAATAAAATAGTAATATAATTAATAGTGTTTAATTTGGTTTAGAATACCTAGTTAAAGCCATAAAGTCGTAACGTCTACTCAACTAGAATAAAATGGCTTACACAAAGTACAGATTTATAATATAAATACATTAAATGTTTTACATAAAATTTAAAATTATATGAAAGAATACACCATAAAATTCACATGCATATAGTCCATATTTTATAAACTAAGTATAATAATAATAATAATAATAATAATAATAATAATCAGGGAGCGGGCTTTGAGTAAGCAAACAGACGCTTCATATTACCTGCCACACAGAGTATGTACTGCGCAGGACTCTTTCTTCTACAATAGAGCGTTTCATAGCGACTGTTTCATTTATTCGCTGCATACAGAGTAGTAAAGAACTATACATTTGGGAAGTATATTATTGCACATTGCAATGACTATACTCATGATGTATGAAAAAATATTTCTGTACATTAAACCCTTGTTCAAAATTAAGTAGTTTAATTGCACACTACAAATAACTAAACATACGATTGTTTGCTTCCTTCTATAATTCCTTATCCTGGTGTAATTGTTTTTGAAGCAGGGTATAATGCCTTCCACCGAACATAATTTTTTTCATACCGAACACTGCACGATCTGAGGTGCGTCCTCCTCCTCCTTATAGTCCGTGCATTCCTAACTTCACTTTTTTACTTACTTGAACCCCGCTCCCCGGTGATGATGATGATGATGATAATAATAATAATAATAATAATAATAATAATAATAATATATATGTATTTTAAATTAATATAACATCGGACTTACCCTGATATCCCGTGGTAAGTAATTCCAGTTAAGAGAACTGGAGAAAGTTTACTATCTGGAGCGATGAGATTTGCTATGTTGTGGTATATTGAACAAAATATTACGATATGATCGTGTGTTTAAATTCAGTGTGGATGATAAATACTGAAAACGAGATGGTAAGTAATTTAATGTCGAAGTACGTAGAATCTTAAATAGGAGAACTAGACAGTGCAATTTTCTCGTACCTTGGAAACACAGCCATGGAAATTCCCAGAGAAATGGACAATCTTGCAACATTAAATACGAATCTGATACACATGTTATGAGCATCCCGCAGTTTGCCTGACATTCCATCGTTAATATGGGGTAATACAAGGTCGCAATGAAATAGTCAAAACGCGGCATCTCAAAGGTTTGGATTAAAATTCATTTGAGAGTTGTAGGAATAAAGCTTTTTTTAGACGCTTTAGGTTATGCTTTATAGAGAAATTATTTTTAGATGTTTGTTTTAATTGGGTGTTCTAATTTACATTAGAAATGAGAGACAATCCCAAATTAATAAAATAACATTGACATATGGAATCTGTTTCCCATCTAATGTATTGGCCGGTATATTTGATATTATTTACGGAGCGTAATAATCTTCGATATCCGGTAATTATTCCTTGTGGCTTACTTATTTCATGTGCTGTATATACCATACGTCCCACTCCCAGCCAGGCCGACATGTAGGCTCCGAGCGGTCTATTCATAACCTCACGCTGACTCCCTTTATAGCCACAAGTAGCCGGCCCGGCTGGGAGTAGGACGCACGGTAAAATCATGTGGAAAACTTTTACATTACCGATATCATGTTTAAGTAGACGACTTACAAATGTAGACTTATGTACCAAATCAAGTTAAATTACTGAATCCATTGACGGAATTATCAATGATCAGGCTGAGGATTTGAAATGGGCAATAAATTTGTATTTAGACTAAATGCACAAATATTACAATCGTTAATACTTTAAGTAAAATACTACTATCTACTCTCAACAGCAATAATTTCCCTCCCATCTTATTGGATTGTACCCCAATTTAATATTACCCCATAGTGAAAAATCGTGGATAGCATTGGTATCATAATCTGAACTGAAATTATCAATTAAAGCAAGTATCCTAGAAAGTTTCACCACACTCACTCTTTTCACCACCCGAAATTCGTCTTACCTTTGCAGCTTAAACAAACACGGCATGCCATATATTGATTACTGTGATATATTACCGACTGACTTGAACGTTGAACTTTCAAACAAACTAGAAGGTGTTGATAAAGCCTCGGCCACATATGTATATAATGACCGAAAGCATGACCATATTTCGCCATCTATTGAATCACTGCCTTGGTTTTTACAGAGTGACAGAATAATATTGAATTCTCGTAGTATTTTAATCCGAATTATTTCACAACTCTAATAATCTAATGTATCTATCAGCTAGCATTAATATATCATCCTCTGATCATAATGTCGACACTAGATCACAGGTCAATGGAATATTCTAAATATCGTATCATTGATCTTATTATTTATCTTCTTTCACCATTTCACTCACCCGTTATTCAGATATAGGCCTACTACCAATGGAAATCAAAAGTGCCAGTCAATAGACTTGAGCAAAACTTGACAACATTTCTAAAAGCTCTACAGAAGTGATTCTCTCCCTTATATATACATTTTTATAACAACACGAGTTATTTTAAGAAATTAAAATTTGTTTGTACTTGTATTTATTGTCAACGTTTTGTTTAAATAAATTTTATTTATTTTTAAATTCACTTTTTTGATAATATTTTTACTATTAGTCCATCATTCTCGTCTCGGGTATCATAGTTATCTCATACGAAGCGGTCCCGAGTTCGATCCCTGGCCGGGACAAGTTTCCTGAGTTTCGGTGTTCTTTCTCACCTGTAAGGCAAACATCAGGAAATTTGTGGCCCAAACCGTAACCGAATATCATCTGGCCAACATAATAATTATTATGGGGTACAAAGACAGACTCACCTGCACGTGGTGTACTCTGGAAACGAAAACTATTTCGGCCAAGTAGTCTTATCACATAGCAGCACAGTCTCATGATACCAAATACCTTTGTGTAATATTTGATAAACTAACCTGAAAAAACAAACAGACAACATAATCACTAAATCTCAAAAACGCCTTCTTGTACTTAAATGTATTTCTAGAAGCACTTGGAGTAGTGCGATTTCAACCTTGAACATTACGTATAAAATGTACACGTAGCAACAAAAAGAATGACCCGCTTCAAAAAGCAGAGTCCTTGTTATGTCCCACTGTTCATGCTCGAAAAGCTAAAGCTGTGGCTCACAAAGTAACACATTGTTAAATGTTTTAAATATGCTGTATTTGGTTTTATTCGTCTTAAATAGTTAAAGAACAGTGAAGGAGACATGCTTCTAGATATTTACGAGTGTTCAACAAATTCAATATTACTCAAATTGCGACATTTCAAATAAAGTTCAACTCTCTTTCATAGTGTCATATTACAAGACATCCAGTATTTTGAAAGCTAGTGTCCGATGTTCGAGTAGCGTAGATTGTTAAACCACTTACAAGTTGATGAAATATGTATGAAAGCCAGGGTTCGAATCCTTGTATTTTGGCAAAATACATCGTATAATATTTTAATTCCTGCCAGGTAATCTAGGTCCACTTTACACTATATTACGTAATATTCCAGCCTTCGTAAACTCTATAATAATATGTAGGTACCGGTATAAATTTAATTCTGTGTGCACTAAGACGTTTTAATAATAGGGTATAAATTTATGTAATAAAATATAATAGGGTGCGTGTAAGCAAACGGTTTTCGGATACTTTTGAAGTCCAGAATGTGTTGAAGCAAGGAGATGAACTATGTCCTCTACTATTTAATTTTCTACAAGTACATGCCATCAAATATTTAGAGGATGAAGAAGGCCTAAAACTCAATGGTATTAATAAGTTGTTAGCTTATGCTGATGATGTAGTACTATTGGGCGATAGCGAGGAGATAATAAAGGCCAACACACACACACACACACACACGCTATTGAGTAAACACTAAGAAATTGGAAGTAAATATCAATAAAACTAAATATATGGTCACACATAGGAATACATTATATAATGAGAATGGACAGCTAATGACAAATGAGGGAAATTTGAGGAAGTGGCTGAATTCAAGTATCTAGGAACGATAATCACAAACAGGAATGAGATGCACAAAGTAATTAAACATAGGCTCAATTCTGGAAATGAGTGCTATTATACATTACAGAGACTCTCGATGTCCCAACTCCTTTCAAAAATGTTAAACTAAAAATATATAAATATATTATTCTACCAGGTTATATTATATGGATGCGAAACATGGACTCTTACTTTAAGGGAGGAAAGGAGATTACGAGTATTTGAGAATAAAGTTCTTAGAAATATTTTTGGACCAATGAACCTACGGGTTCGATAGTGCCAGTGGGTTAGAGTTTGAGTTAATAAAATTTAATATAGCTTCATACATTTAAGTATTTATTTATTTATTTATTACGTATTAGTGAGGAAAACGTTTCATCCTTCAATTAAATATTTAATTTCTATATGTCCAGTCCAGCTAAATAATAGCCCATAGATGATGGGAATAATAAAAAAAAAGGTTAATATAATTATCATTATTGTCCATCATCTATAATAGTAATAATGATGATAATAATAATAAAAATAATAATAATAAATTCCTTTTGGGAATTTCCCTCATCATTGAGGGATTTCTGCAACCAATCTTAGCAATTAACATGAATTAAAAATAAATAAATAAATATAAATGACTAGATACCCATAGTAATAAAAACAAATAGAATTACTTTGATTTTAAGTAGGCAATCTCTTAGGCCTATCTCCAACTCAACAAATGCAATTTGTTTTATGGATTAAGTTAATCGGATTATGTGTACAAAATTTTAAATAAAACATTATGGTCAGAAGGAAACCTTGTCCGTTATATCGAAGAGATATTATAAATCTGTGTTATAAAATATTACAATTACAACTCGTCACAACAATTTTTTATGAAAGTTGTCTAATTGTATCCCTGAAAATAAGCAGATTATGACATGGAAATACATTATTCGTTTATTACTTTATGATATACCAAACCAAAAATAGTTTAAGGAAACAAGCTTACTGAATATTTCTTTAGGCAAAATAATATACAACCAATTTATAGATAATGTTTATTATTCTATTGTATTTTATACTTTCATATTCAAGCCAATAATTTAATAAATATATGCATTATGATTATTATGTTTTTGAACTTTCCTTTTCTGTATATTTTGTAGGCTATTATGTATTATTAATTGAAGTATATATCATTCATTATTGTTAATTTATGATTTAACTAACCCTGCGAAGTGGAAGGGGTAAGAACGGTCCTAACTCTATTAGGTAAAATAAACCACTACTATTTATTATTATTATTATTACTATTATTATTATCATCATTATTGACATTACTATTATTATTATCATTGTTATTACGTTCCCAACATTCAAGCAGTTATGAATGGCATTCTCAAAAAATAGGCACAACGCTGGTCCGTGGAATGTATAATTAGAAAAAATGATAATTTTGTGGATATAAACCGGTACATTTCTAGTTAAAGAAACCTCGTTTGTTGCATCATTACGTCCAGTAATTCAGGCCAAAGCCCCCTAATCCTTTTACTGCAATGTTGCGGTGTTGCACGCCGTTACTCATCAGATTAAAATAATTTAAACACCTGAACTTTCGCCGCACATTTATTATTTATTATTATTATTACTAATATAATTATTATTATTATTATTATTACTATATAATTGTTATTATTATTATTACTAATATAATAATTATTATTATTATTATTATTACTAATATAATAATTATTAATTATTATTATTATTACTAATATAATACTAATTAATTATTATTATTATTACTATCTAATAATTATTATTATTACTAATATACTAATAATTTGATTTTATTATTCCTATATAATCCATCATTCTTATTATTCTCCTCCTCTCCTACTCATCCTTCTTCTTTTCCTCCTCTCCTCCTCCTTCTTCATTCTTCTTCCTCCTCTCTCATCCTCCTTCTTCTTCTTCCTCCTCTCCTCCTCCTTCTTCTTCTTCTTCCTCCTCTCCTCCTCCTTCTCTTCTTTTTTCTTCCTCCTCTCCTCCTCCTTTCTTCTTCTTCTTCTTCCTCCTCTCCTCCTCCTTCTTCTTCTTCTTCTTCCTCCTCTCCTCCTCCTTCTTCTTCTTCTTCTTCCTCCTCTCCTCCTCCTCCTCCTTCTTCTTCTTCCTCCTCTCCTCCTCCTCCTCCTTCTTCTTCTTCTTCTTCCTCCTCTCCTCCTCCTCCTCCTTCTTCTTCTTCTTCTTCCTCCCTCCTCCTCCTCCTCCTCTCCTTCTCTTCTTCCTCCTCTCCTCCTCCTCCTCCTTCTTCTTCTTCCTCCTCTCCTCCTCCTCCTCCTTCTTCTTCTTCCTCCTCTCCTCCTCCTCCTCCTCCTTCTTCTTCTTCCTCCTCTCCTCCTCCTCCTCCTCCTTCTTCTTCTTCCTCCTCTCCTCCTCCTCCTTCCTTCTTCTTCTTCTTCTTCTTCTTCCTCCTCTCCTCCTCCTCCTTCTTCTTCTTCTTCTTCTTCTTCTTCTTCCTCCTCTCCTCCTCCTCCTTCTTCTTCTTCTTCTTCTTCTTCTTCCTCCTCTCCTCCTCCTCCTTCTTCTTCTTCTTCTTCTTCTTCTTCCTCCTCTCCTCCTCCTCCTTCTTCTTCTTCTTCTTCTTCTTCTTCTTCCTCCTCCTCCTCCTCCTTCTTCTTCTTCTTCTTCTTCTTCTTCTTCCTCCTCTCCTCCTCCTCCTTCTTCTTCTTCTCTTCTTCTTCTTCTTCTTCCTCCTCTCCTCTCCTCCTCCTCCTTCTTCTTCTTCTTCTTCTTCTTCTTCTTCCTCCTCTCCTCCTCCTCCTCCTTCTTCTTCTTCTTCTTCTTCTTCTTCTTCTTCTCCTCCTCTCCTCCTCCTCTCTTCTTCTTCTTCTTCTTCTTCTTCTTCTTCTTCTTCTTCTTCTTCTTCTTCTTCTTCTTCCTCCTCTCCTCCTCCTCCTCCTTCTTCTTCTTCTCTTCTTCTTCTTCTTCTTCTTCTTCTTCTTCTTCCTCCTCTCCTCCTCCTCCTCCTTCTTCTTCTTCTTCTTCTTCCTCCTCTCCTCCCTCCTCCTCCTCCTCTCCTTCTTCTTCTTCTTCTTCTTCTTCTTCTTTCTCCTGTCCTTCTTCTTCTTCTTCTCCTTCTCCTTCTTCCTCCTCGCCTCTTCTTCTTCTTCCCCCTCTTTCTGTGCCTCCCGTTTCCTTTTCTTCTCCCCTCGTCTCTCTCCCTCTCCTCCGTCCCTCGTTCTCATTCCCGTTTTTATTTCTTGCATCCACGAGTTTCGAGGTCTTCCTTTCATTCTTCTTCCAGGTGGACACCATTCCAATGTTTGGTGTCCATCTGGAAGAAGATTGGTGTCCACCTGGAAGAAAAAGGAAAGGAAGACCTCGAAACTCGTGGAAGAAAGAAATAAGAACGGGAATTAGAACAAGATGACTGGAGGACACGGAATGGATGGATAGAGATGAGTGGAGAAAAAAGTAAAAATTTAGGCACAGAAAGATGTGTAAACATTCAAAATCTCTATAGAAATAGATTATTATTATTATTGTTATTACCATTATTATTATCAATATTAATGTTATCATCATTATTGTTACCGGTATTGTCATTATTGCTATTATTATCATTATTATTTTATTATTATATATTAACTAGCATCGTATACAATGTACATTGTGTGAATTACTTTATATGAAAAATGTATTCAGTTTAGTATAGAAAGTGTATAATACAAGTATTTGTTCTGATCCATGGAGAGTAAATAGTTAATGGCTTGAACTCTGGCGGATTAAATAAAAATACATAATTTGTATAAATAAAACATATATAATTTAAAATATATATTATTGCTAATATTACCGTATTGACTCGAATAATGATTATGTTAAATATTATGTTATTTTAAATGACCCATATTTAAAAAAAATTAGAGCTCTTATATCTAAGCGCTAAAATGGGCTATGTGATATTTAATTTCAGCAAGAATTTTGTTAAATAACAGTTAATATAGACGCGGGAAATTTAAAATGAGTAGAAAGAAATAAGTTACTCTGGCCATTTGTAAAATAATGTGGAGCAAGATGTCGGAGGATAGAAGGGTGAGTGTGCTCGAAAGGAGATGTACAACACACTGTAGTTCAAACTATCGATCAGCCTTGGGGCAGCCGATGAAGCCTAGCTACTAATTAAAAAATATGAAAAATCCTGAAAACCACAACATACGCGAGAATCTTCCTTCCAACCAATGGACGCATCAGTGGTAGTTCAATCGGCACGAGGCCGCTCTTTTCAATCATTCATTCGGAAAGCACATCCTAACTTCTGTTTTAAATCGGAATGCGATAATAAATAATAACGCTAGATGGTCCGAGCATGATCAATAGAGTTCCTACCTTACCCTAAGATGACAGAGTTCGTTTCCCAACTGGGTTGGAGATTTTTAGCCTTCACTTGGAGTCAGGGCGTGTGTTTGTTGTGCTAATCGAAGATGCCTTCGATAGTTTGTCTAGCATACTGCTAACCACAAGTTTATTTATGACCGCCACTCTATAATTCTAGTGTGTGGTTCAGAATTCATGCTTCCTGCATATAGGTGACCCTTTCATAGCACTGAGTTGTACCCTAGGAAGGGTGTAAGTACTATAAAATAAAGGAAGATAAAAATATTTCACTTTTTTATATTGTTTAATATTTCCCCTTTGGAGAAATTTTAATTGTCCCACGCTTTATGGGGTCATGATCTGTCGGAAGACGATTTTTAACTCAGATCACATATTTCTTAACCATACAAGGACGTGGAGGGCGTCCCATAATAAGTTAGAAAAAATTAGACTAAAAGGGGCTAGACGTAATTCCTACTTTATTTTTATTCATAAATAACCAGAAATTAAAACTTCTTGAATTTATAAACATAAACCAATTATATCTACATCAGCAACATTCTGGTTGATACAGGCTGAATCCAAACTCTACTAAAACTTTCACAAGTTGTTCAGGGATGCTCCCTGAAATGTTTTGGTACAAGAAACCTATTGTCTCCGGTGGCTCGTTGTCGAGTAATTTCATTTCTTTCGTTTTGATCTCACTCATCTTTGTGTCTGTTTAATCGCAATTCTGTAGTTTCAACATGATGAGGGAGCACATTTTGAAGTGAATATTAGATAATACTCTGATAAACAGTTCGGGCACAAATGGATTCGTCGTGGTGGTTAGTGTTCAGCGGTCAGCTCGGTCACCAGATCTGATACCCATGGAATTTATTTTGGGGTCACGTGAAGACCCTGGTTTACGTGACTCCTGTCGAAACGTGTATGAACCTGGTTGCTAGGATTTTAGCAGCCGCTGACTATGAACGCCAATCTCCTGGGAAGCTAGAGCGCGTGTGATAGTCCCTAAGGTATCGCTGTGAAGTATGTCATGACCACAGCGGTAGACCTTAGACAATTGCTTTAAATAGAGTGACACTGTGATTTCGAAACAATCATATTTAAATTAAATATGATACAAAGGTGGTTGAATTATACAAAACGAAAAAATAAAAACTAAATTAATCGGTAACGAGCCACCTGATGCCATAGCTTCCTTATATCAGAAAATTCCTGAACAATTTTTGAAATTGTGTCAATAGAGTTTGGATTCACCCTGAATTTATGCTTTCTGGAAAAATTGACCTTCACCGTAAGACAAACTTTATAAATGTATTATTCAAACATTATCCTATGTATCTATATGAATGCTCATATGATGCAATGGCAACAATGCCTCGATGTGGGCGCCGTGTATAATGCGATTAACATCGATGCGGTAGTTTAACTCTTGCCAGACTCTAAAAACATGTCAGGTGTAACTGCAGCTGCGGTTTCTTCTATTCTCATTTGATGATCACGTAGGTCGCGTGGTAGAGGAAGAAGTATGCACAATACTTTATGTAACCCCAAATAAAAATATCATCAGCATTGGCGTGACGGTCATTTTAGTTTGACCTTAGACTCCCTCATAACAACCATCAATTCTCTTCGGTCAATGGTCTTATTTTCTCCAATTTGTTATGCTAATCTTGCCTGTACGTCGTCCGTCCATCATAACCTAGGCCTCCCAACATTTCTCCTTCCATCCATCTTAGCGTTTGATATCAACCTGGACAAACGTGTCTCGTTCATTCTGCATATATGGCCCAACCATTCAATACGTCTAACTCTAATATCTATAACTATATCAATAAAAATTACAGGCTGTTAAATCTGAGGATCGCGGAGACCACTTCATAAGAGCACTGTCACGAGGTCGTCGTACCGAACGTTTTAGATGCACTCGATTAACATAGTTGCTAACCTGAGAGTGAGACGATGCTCCATCTTGTTGGAACAGATAATAATCTGAATCCTCATTAAAATATGACATTAACCAAAGTGAGAGTATGACAAGGTAAGATATTCTAGTGTCAGTCATGAAGAAAGATGAATCGTGCAGCTTGGGGCGCAGGAAACATTCAGCTATGGTGAATTTCGTTCGGACTGAATGATCCTGCGTGAATTCTCGGTCCCCCAAATTTGGTAGTTATGACGAAACGCTTTTTCCACTAATATGTTGTGTCGTCGCTAAAAATGTCGCGTTCCTTAAAATCAGCATTCTTTCCTAACTCTAGAAAACGACATGCAAAGTGATATATTCCATTTCTCTCCAGATCCGTAAATTTCTGATCCATTTGCAAATTCTACGATTTCATGTGCAACCATTCTTTCACCGCTCTCCACACTGTCTCTTGCGGCTTTCCCACTTCACGAGAAGCTCTGTGCAAGGACTTTAGAGAGCTACTTTCGAAGATCTTTATATGTTCAACACGTTCAACGAAGACTGCCGAACGTCCACTTCTGTCGAATTGTATAACACACTAATCTTTATCAGCACCACAAAATTGTACTGTTAAATTGTTGCGTACAACACAACATGCGGTCAGCAGAGGAAATTTCAATGAAAAAACTCAATGTCCAATAGATCATTTGATCCATTGCACGTCAGCTTAGACATGATAGTGCTCATATTATGAACTTATCAAAGTATAAGAGAAGAATAAATGGACGATCGAGGAAGACTTGATTGGAGGGAGTACAAGCAGTTGTGAATACTCGAGTATTGGAACCGAACCAGTGGATGGGTAGAGAGAAATGACGTTTGGTTTCCGGAAGACGGCGATAACTGTTGACACCGGATTCGATTGATTGATCGATTGTGACTTACTTAGAGACACGGATGATTAGTCAACCAAGCTTGGATTAGGATGGATGAAAGGCGTTAGAGTAGTGAGGTTCACATTGAAAACAACGTTATACCGCGTAAATTTTCAATATCACTAATTCCATCCTCACTATCGCTGATTAGGCCTAATAACTTCACTCCGATGTTATTCCTGCTCTATATTTATATTAATCTCTTGGTTGAAATCATGGGACAAGTGTCAACCAGTGTTTTACAATAGGGTATGAATTAATAAACTTAATATTGGTTGCATGCATATAACATTGACTTCATATTATTGTAAGTAAATATATCTTCTGTTACTTCATAATGTGTGTTGAATTTAATTAAATATTAGACAAGTAGATACGCAGTCCAACCTGTATAAGCAGTCTCCTACGTCTTTATTTTGTTTACAAATCCATTGTAATGCCAGATCCATTGCCTTTCAATGTACGAGTGTACAAACGTAACTCTAACTCGCCATGAAAAGACATGGGGACCATGGTCACAAATACCTATTTATTCTGTGTCAACAGCACAAGCAAATACCCTCTTCGGTCCTGAGATGGAATTATGACAATAATACTTTACTTTAGTGTTTAGAATATTTATTTAGCATAAGGAGTATTTAATTCCATTAAAAATACGAATATTTGCCTCCAAATTTGGAGCTTTTATGGGAGCCCAAAACTGATTTATTAAGTTATTTTCAGCTAATTCCGAAGTAATGAGATATTCACGTTGTTTTCATATATATATATATATATATATATATATATATATGTATAGGCTATATATATTTAAATTATTAGAGATATTCACCTAACCTACCAAGAAGGAATAAAAAATACCGATGGTCTAAACACACACACACACACACACACACACACACACACAGACAGACAGACACACACACACACACACACACACACACACATATATATATATAATCTGTATAAAAATAACATCATAGCAGTACAAATAGGAACAGAATTGTCAGATTGGAAACATATAAATTGTGGAGTCAGACAAGGATGCCCTCTATCACCACTTCTATTTAATGTATACGTTAATGCTATCATTAGACACTGGAGATTGACAGTTCATGGTAATATTCCTCTCTCAAGACGCACAATTTTAGACACACTCTTATATGCAGACGATCAGGCTCTTTTCGGCAATAATGAAGATGAATTACAATATTCCACTCATCATCTTAATATAATAGCCCAACGATTAACATGGAAATATCAACAACAAAATCTAAAGTTATGGCCTTTCAAGGGAAATTCCCAGTAAGAAGTAAAATTTGTATTCAGAATTCAATATTAGAGCAAGTTAATTCATTGAAATACTTAGGATATAATCTAACTTATAATGAGGAATGTGATATATCCTTTAAAATACAAAACTATAATAAAGCTTTAAGAATTATCAACCAAGTTTTTAAACCATCAAAAGTGCAGAGACACACAAGAATGAAAATCTATAAAATCCTCGTTAGACCCATAATCTGTTATGGCAGTGAAGCTTGGACCATCAGAACCCAGGATGATCGTCATATTACAGCCACGGAGATGAAATTTCTGCGACGAACTGCAGGTTATAGCCTTCTAGACCACCAAAGAAATTCAACAATAGCCAGAGAGTTAAACATCGTACCTATATCTGAATACCTCCAAGAATATAGAAACAATTAGCTAGCCCATATTCAGCGCATGGATCGTCACAGAATACCAAAACAAATTCTTCACTACATTCCTCGAGGCAGAAGATCTGTGGGTCGACCTTTTCGGAGATGGCGGGAGACCGTAACGGGCCACTGGGCCTAATACTTGAAAGGACGATGATGATGATGATATATATGTATGTATGTATATGTTGTGTTCTCTTTTTTTTTAATGTGTCAACACTTTAGCGGACAAAATTGTTTTATCAGAACCAAGCATGGCGTATAGTAATACATTAATAAAATAAGATAGATTGAATGCAGACTTTCACGGCCGGTAATCACAATGTTGAGTGATTGCGGGCTATGAGGCCGTGTTCCATTACTAGTGTTCCTACCGGACGTTTCTCCCTCAACTGCGGAAGGCATCTTCAGTGGCGAGTACTTCTAGGTGTTGTTTCCTGGTCGGAAGCTGGACTGTGAAATTTATGTAATATTTAATTAAATTCAACACACATTATGAAGTAACACAAGAAATATTTACTTACAATATGAAGTCATTCACAGTCGAGCCTCCGACCAGGAAACAACAAACAGAACTACTCGTTACTGAAGATGCCCTCCGCAGTTGAGGGAGAAATGTCTGGTAGGAACACCAGCAATGGGCCACGGCCACATAGCCCGCAATCACTCAACATAATAAAGTAAGATAGAGTTCGTTAGGTGTAGCAGTTCAACTGATATTAAAATTTAAAAATCGTTCTATCGGTTATAATTTTCTGTTTGGTAATGAAACTCAATAGATGCTATTATAGCAAAGCACAGAATACTTTATCCAAAAATCAGCGAAATCAGACTACTGAAACTAGCGGGTTTACCTGAAGCATGAAATATATTTTTTTCACTGCGGTCCGACATTTTTAAATAGCCTAAATTGAAATCAGAAATAGAGTTTGTTCAATTTAACAAAATATGTATCGCCAACCATCATGAATGGAACATAAATTCGACTTCTTGAGGATTTCGCTTATTTTACGCTGTTCCTGCATGAGGGATATTTATATATTATCTTAGTTATGAAGTAGCAAAACTATTTAGCCACAAAAATATTACAAAAAATAAATAATTACAAATATATTCCGATTGAGGGTTTTCCACTTTTCAGCGGTTGCCCTTTTACCAGCCGGCTGCTGGCCCTTCACATCCACATGTGTCAATCACAGAGATAGATTATCAACAGTCAGTATAGGGGTAACATGTGGTTAGCATGTCGAGTCCCCTAGCCGTTATAGCTGGTTCCTCAACCAGGAGCCGCTTCTTATTGTAGCTACCCAATTGCCTCACGATGCTGGGTGGGCACCGGTCCCATACTGGCCGAAATACCATGAGAAAATTTCTTCCCCCATGGAGACTCGAACCAGCGCAAGTCCCGTAGCTCTGCGCCAAGGCTTCCTACCTTAACCGCTCGGCTACGGCGCGGGACTAATTATAAATATATCAAACCATAATTCAGAGCATTTTAACATATGGTGCTGAAGTCTGGCAAATTCCTACCATGGAAATGAAAATAATTTTAAGTACAGAAATGGATGTTTTAAGAAGATCAGCTGGAAAATCTAGAATGGATAGAATACGAAATAAAGAAATAAGGGAAATTATGGGTGTAGAAGAGGAGCCGGATAGCATAGACATTATAGAAAATAAAAGATTACAGTGGTATGGCCATGTCAGAAGAATGCCAGAACAAAGATTGCCTCAAATTGGTATGGAATGGATCCCGATGGAAAGGAAGAAGAGAGGAAGACAGAAGAAAACTTGGATAGAAGGGGTACAAGCAGCTATGAATATCAGAAGAATGGAGGAAGATCAATGGATGGACAGAGAGGAATGGCGTTTGGTTTCCGGAAGACGGCGGCAGCTGCCATGATACCGGATGATGATGATTTTTACAAGACTGATTTTGTGGGGTAAATTTGATGGGAGTCAAGTATTTGTCATTAAGATACAGCAGATTTATATTAGTTTTGCACTTTAACAGTTATATTTAATTGAAAATACAAGCATAAAGCACAGCCAAATAACTTTATGGTAAAACCAATGACAAGGATATCGAGTCTTTCACAGAATGAAAAAAATAAATAAACCTCTCACATGTCATATAATGTACAAAATCATCGGTTAACCCCCAAGATATTTCACAGTACTCACACTTATAGGACGTTAAGTGAGAAAAAGGGACCAGCACAGACACGAATGAGTAAATAAATATTTCCTTTACTACTCTGCCCAGCATTGAATCCAGGTTTACCAATCAATGGTCACATTTCTCTATCTTCCACTTCATCATACTCGCTCTTTTCATCACATTTCGCTATAAAACTACTACACTGCTTTGGAAATCATTGCCAACTAATGTCAGGTACTATCAAATACTTGCATGTTTAAATTTCGTTATGGAAGTAAGAATATTCTCTAGGATATAACGGTTCACTGGCATATTATTCATGTGTAGAAACTTTCATTCTACGCATAATATTGCTAAACTGGTTTTAAAAACATCTGCATTCGTGCGGATCAACTATTGTCGGTTTATTTTTATATATTTGTAAGTTTATATTTTTCTTATTTATAATTATTCTTGTAGGTATTGGATCTAGTGTCCCCATACGAACTTACGCAAATACTTAAACGACCTGTCCAATTAATCCCGCTTTATGGTGGTAACTAATTCGGTATTAATTTTGGTATTCTAGATGAAGACATTCTGGTGATATATAACTTTATTTGTATACGTTAGCTTGTAAAAAATCTACATGTTCAATTTTAAAACCTTCCATTAAATATTTTATTCCATTTCATTTACACAATTTTAAAACCTCCTATTAAATATTTTATTCCATTTTATTTACAGATATTTTAACATTATGATATAATCGCGTCTTACTATCTTTAGGTGTAACCTTTAATATCTGCGTTTCTGTCGAGTAATAGTCATGCCCTTGTTTTAAAAGGCGAAATAGATATGGATGATAATGAGGGCCATACTGTTTTCGGGGACTATTTGGGCCTTAACGTTTTCTGCAAATCTTCTTACAGGAGAGGAAAAAAAAAACGAAAAAATCTCACCCAAAGAAATTTTCTCGACTTGGGGTTGAACTCGAGTCTGTTTTATGTGAGACACCGGCAATAGTGGTCTTCATAATGTTATGATTTCTTACATGATTCATTCTGATGTATTATACTTTATGCAATATGTATGATAAGTAAAAAGCACATCCCAGTTATAGTTATCTTAAATTTCTTTCACGTTTTAACTTATTGCATAAACATATTTCTGCTAGTACTTATTTTTTTACTCTATAATTTAATTTTACCATTTTTGTTATGTTGACGTTGAGGGCTATATACAGTAAATAAATACATTAAACAATCCAACAAGGATTTATCAGTCCAGAGAAATTATTACAGACATATATAAGTTGTTTGAAAAACTTAGTTCGCTTTAACTAATTTTAATACCCCTATATCTACTAGAATTGTGCCTTTATTTAATACACTTATTTAGGTACAAAATTAGACCTTCAGGCGATAATACAGTGGAAATTAAAAATAGAATCGCACAAACAAAACAAGTAATAAATGCTTTAATCTCTGTTTGGTGGAGCACAAATATTACAAAAAATAGAAAATTACAAATATATCAAATCGTAATTCAGAGCATTTTAACATATGGTGGTGAAGTCTGGCAAATTCCTACCAAGGAAATGAAAAGAATTTTAAGTACAGAAATGGATGTTTTTAAGAAGATCAGCTGGAAAATCTAGAATGGATAGAATACGAAATAAAGAAATAAGGGAAATTATGGGAGTAGAAGAGGTGCCGGATATCAGAGACATTATACAACAGAAAAGATTACATTGGTATGACCATGTCAAAAGAATGCCAGAGCAATGATTGCCTAAAATTGTTATGGAATGGATCCCAATGGAAAGAAGGAAGAGAGGAAGACCGAAGAAAACTGGATAAAAGGGGTACAAGCAGCTATGAATATCAGAGGAATGGAGGAAGATCAATGGATGGGCAGATAGGAATGGCGTTTGGTTTCCGGAAGATGGCGGCAGCTGCCATGATACCGGATGATGATGATACCTACTACCTGCTTAATACTAACTCCAGGGGTTGAACTCCTAAAACTTAAATTGTTCCTTCACCAGTGCCGATAATTCATGGAGATATGACTTCCGGGACATACATTCAGAAACAGAACAAACAGTTTATACCTCGAAATCCTGATAAATATTTATGGGATTGTGTATTTATTCTGTTTTTATTTGGCCCTACACCCAAAAAAGTGTTATCGCCATCTCAAATGACCTCCAGCTATAGTTATCAAATGATTTACTCTCAATTACTTGCTCTTTCTGTCACTAGATCTTGATGCACACAATCTGAACATCTATTCATGGTCTCCCTTTAGGTCTATTTCCTCGTGAACAAGTGAAAAGTATTTTTATTCACGTTTCTATCGTCACTCATTATATTTACATGACCAATGCTATTCGATATTCGTTATATGTTCATATCTTGAAGTAACTCCAATTAATATCAATTTAATAGCTCCGAACATTTTCCGTAATACCTTTGTTTCAAAATTATGCCTTTAAACCCCTTAAAATATGTAAAAAATTCAGCAACAAAAATATTTATTGGCATATTGTATAAGTAACAAATAATAGCCACTGATATATAATAAAAGGATGTAATAATAAAAGCGAAAATAAATTGGTGTAAGCTTATCTTTATTGAGAGCTGTTCCATTTAAAGTATAGATGTAGCAATAATTAAAATTGATTAAATACGCTGTTCAAGCATTCAGATAAAATGTGATTAGCCTATACGTTAAGATACTAACTTGGATTTTTAAGTAATATAAAATTGGCTTTAAGAGGCATAAAAGTGATAATACGCCTACAATAATACAAAAATAATGAAATATTAATCATTCTTAGAAAAATAAACTCTCCACTCGTGTCCGGCGTAATGCCTAATCGAGGGATGAGATGAAGCCCCAATATTTGTAAATTGATATATAAAAAGATTCCGGCTGACAAAGCCTGTCGTACAATCACAGGGGCAGCTGAAATTAAATGGAAAGAAATGGATGGCATGAGCATGGAGAAGTGGTGCAATTAAGTTTTCTGCAAGGGAAACGGGAGAAACTCCGAAAAATACTAGCCCTGCTCCGATACGTCAACCCACGCACCGCGTACTAAGTGACCGAGGCGCGAACTCGGAATGCAGGGGTAGAAGGAAAATGTTCTAATGACTTGCGTCACGAAGCCTACATGCATTAATAAAAAGTCGAATTATATAAACATAGGCAACATAAAATTAGAGTTTAATACACGTAAATATTGATGACACACAAAAATAATTAATCGACTATTAATTAGAGCCAATAGAAATTATAAGCAAATAGAGAAATACCTGGCTTCAATCATGAACTCGCATTTATTTAATTCGAGGAAAAAAGAGTGAAGGGGTAATTAATCAGGTTTCTTGAAAGAGAAACATCAATGTTACCTCTCGTTCACAGATGCGGTAACAAATAAAATGAAAATTATTTTTAATATTAAATGCAATAAAAAATAAATATCTGTAAATACATACACACACAGTATTTCAAGCACTCTGTGCGTTATTGTCATCCGGGTTGGTGCAGCAATACTCGCAGACATGCGCCGCAACGCCAAGGCAAAATTTATGTTTGTGGGAAGATGGGGCCCAGGTCCCTACCCTGGGATGGGATGTAGAACTGCAGCTCCCCCTGCCCGTGGCCACAGATCCTGAAACCAAGTCCAGCCACTGCGCACCAGCTGCAATAACAGCAGAGCCCTGGGTTTCAATCCCGGATAAACGCATCTTAATACGAATAAATCTGCTTTCTTCACATAAAAACCACGATTATATTTAAATTACTTGCTTTATTTTCTTTTGAAACGGGATTGACTTTTTAAACTTAATTCTTTGCGGATATGAGGAAAATTATTAAATATCCGTTTATTGACAAAATATACTGAAAAACATCCTGAAACCCTCTGCAGCAAGGCTCAAGTTCTGGCTATGTCCAATACGGTACAACAAGAAATGACTGAATATTATTCGTTAAGTAAAGACTACCAATATCCTATATGTATGAAAATTAACATGATAGGTTCAAACCGTAACTATATATTTTTATACGTAAATTATTTTAACCCCCTCAGTCAACATATGTTAAAAGAAATTCAAGTACCGTACTAATTTTCTGTCAGAATAAGAAAATATATTAAGGAATTTCCTGAAACAATTTTCTATTTTTATTATCGTATTTTTATAATTTTAACTCCTAATCTTTGGAAAAATTCTCAATTATAAAATACCACTACCGGCATGTAAACATTTTAAAGTATCGCGGACAGTGTCCATTTAATTGAACATATGAATCCAAACCTTGTATATGTACAGTGATGCGCTACACAATTAGTCAAATACACTGCTCAAAAAAATTAGGGGATATTGTAGAATAACCTATTAAGACTATGTTTTTTGGAATAGTATTAGATGCAATCACTTTCTATTATTCCAAGATAATGTAAATAAGAGTTTGAAGTTGTTACGTAACCTCGGTACCACACCAGAGGGCAGTGTCTGTACTGTTGATGTGAAAGGGTGGTGTGGGGGTGAATGTTTTGTTGCTGTTTTTAAATCCAGTCCAGTTTTCAGTTAGTGAATGACTTGCCTTAGGGACAGTGATGCCTCGACAACGTGATTTACCTGAACCAATGGCTTGGAGGGCCATAGGAAGGATGGAAGTTGGACAGACACAACGAGAGGTGGCAGAAGCCATTGGGGTGTCTCGAAGCGTGATTTCCAGTCTTTGGAATCACTTTCAAACAACATACTGTTCACAGAAGAGCCGGACAAGGTCGACCAAGGGCAACAACAGCAAGGGATGACCGTTACCTCTTGTTAACAGCCTGTCGGAATAGACAGCATAATGCAACTCAACTGTGAAATACACTTCAAACAGCAACAGGACGCAGGGTGTCAACTCAAACTGTCCCTAATCGACTGCATGGAAGTGGTCTCTATGCCCGTAGGCCCATGGTGTGTACCAGGTTAACTCCACAACACCGTAGAGATCGCAGAAACTGGGCGGAGGAACATCGTGGGTGGAGGCATGCTGAATGGAGATCAGTTCTTTTTTCTGATGAGTCGCGATTCAACATGGAATGTGATAGTCGGCGTGTATTCATCTGGAGAGAAAAAGGGACACGAAACAATCCAGCTTTTGTACGTGAAAGATCCCCATATGGTGGCGGTGGATTGATGGTGTAGGCAGGAGTCAGTAGTGGTGGACGTACGGACCTCTACGTTATCCAAGGTGGTACTTTGACTGCGGTAAAGTATAGAGATGAGATTCTCCGACCTTTTGTCGTGCCTTATGCTGATGCCATAGGTGATTCTTTACTTTTTATGGACGATAATCACGACCCCACAAAGCTGCCTTGGTGGACGACATGCTGGAAGTGGAGGGTATCGAGCGTATGCAATGGCCAGCTTCCTCCTCGGACTTAAATCCGATTGAGCATGTGTGGGATGCATTAGGCAGGTGCATTGCAGGCAGACCAGCACCTCCCACAACTGTTCCAGAGCTGCACATTGCTCTTATGGAAGAGTGGCCACGTATCCCCCAAGAACTCATTGCTAAACTCATTGCATCAATGCCATACAGGTATGAGGCAGTGCTGGCCGTTCGAGGAGACCATACACCATACTAAAGAAACATTTTCACCCATGTTAATGTTGCTTTGTTTGTTTGCCATATTCCTAATCAGGATCTCTTTGATATCTAGTGTGGTACAGAGGTTACGTAATGACTTCAAACTCTTGTTGACATTCTTTTGGAGTAATAGAAAGTGATTGCATCTAATACTGTTCCTAAAAACATAGTCTTAATAGGTTATTCTACAATATCCCCTAATTTTTTTAAGCAGTGTATATCCAGCATACACTTAAACATCCTTAAGTGATAAAATGCAATGTATTTTGTGCATTTTAGATTTATTTTAAATGGTTTAGTGATTTATTTTTGCATTCAAAATTAAAATGAACTATTGCATTATCGTAGTATTCGATTAAATCAATTTTAGTGATTTATTTTTTCATTCAAGATTAAAATGAAATATGGCATTATCGTAGTATTCGATATAATCAATTCTTATGTTAGATGTGTTCTCTGCACTTGTTGAAACACTTATTAATTTGTTTTTAATCTGAAATATATGGGACGAGAAAAGTGTAAGTACATGCATGTATATGTTAGGTAATTATATGGAAATTTATGTCGTTAAATATTTGTCCCTCAAGAAGTTAAACAAGTTTTAGAATTTGAGGTAAGTTTTATATAACATTTAAGAGTATAAAAATACAATAAAAAATCATACAGATATAAGCAGTAAGCACATGAGCCACGACATAACAAATCTTTGGTATCACAAGATTGCGGGTTATAAGGCCATGGTTCATAACTGGTGATTTTTCCTAGACGTTTCACCATCGACTACGGAGGGCATCTTCAGTGGCGAATACTTCTGGGCGATGTTCACTGGTCGGAAGTTCGGCTGTAATTCCGACCAGGTAATATCACCTAGAACTCCTTTCAAAAAACGTTAAACTGAAAATATTTAAAACTATTATTCTACCAGTTATATTATATGGGTGCGAAACATGGCTCTTACTTTAAGGGAGGAAAGGGGATTACAAGTATTTGAGAATAAAGTACTTAGGAAAAATTTTGGACCAAAGAGAGATGAACAGACAGGTGAATGGAGAAGACTACGTAACAATGAACTACATGGTCTTTATAGGAAGCCAGATATAATAAGAACATTTAAGTCTCGTAGACTGCGATAGACAGGACATGTTGCACGTATGGGGAATGAAAGACTTGCATGGAAGCTTCTTGTAGGAAAGCCAGAGGGACAACGGCCAGTTTGTAGACCAAGAATGAGGTGGGAGAATAACTAACTATGATTTGAGGGAATGAAGATTATACAGGGATTGATTGGATAACATTAGCTCAGGATAGGGATGTATGGAAAGCTTATGTCTGCGCGGCCATGAACCTACGGGTTCGATAGTGGCAGTGAGTAAGTAAGTAACATCACCTAGAAGAACCCCCACTAAAGGTGCTCCCCGTAGCCGAGGGAGAAATGCCTGGGAAAACCACCACTTATTTACCACGGCCTTATAGCCTGAAGTCTTCTAATACTATGATCTCCGGCCGTGAAAACCTGCAATCTACAAATAATGTAGCCTTGTTTCCATCATTTTCAAATGGTTTTAACCATTTTAATATAAATATAACAACATCTAGAAAAACACTAGTATGTTATAGGCCTATTTGCTTGCTTTCATAAAATGCCTCCTGCTCGATTCCTTATTTGTATATATTTGTCTATCTACATCAGTTCAAATTAATTACGTTTCTAATGAACTAATGTCAGTCTCGTTGGACTGACCGGTGGTTAGACATATGTTCTTCGGCTCTAGTCCGAGGGTCGCGGATTTAAACCCTGCCGTGGTCGATAAATTTAGGATTAAAATCCAAGTGACAGGTCCTCCGGGAGAGACTTCAAAGCCGTGAATTCCGAGTAAAGATATTCTATCTCAAAAAAGAACCTCAAACCTAAATTAGTGCCTCTGAGCAAAATTTAACTGGCGTTTCTCATCCAAGTAACACCTCAGTTGCTTACTAGATGCCTCATTAAGACGGAGTGCTAACCACGTCACTCACTGATATATGTAAGAAAATAACTGTAATAATAATAATAATAATAATAATAATAATAATAATAATAATAATAATAATAATAATAGTAATAATAATAATTTATTTGAACTGGCAAAGTTAAGGCCATAGGGCCTTATCTTCCACTCAAGCAGTAAAGTAAGATACACAAAATGCTTTATACACTATAATTCAGACTAATAGTAAATACTTATAACATAAGTATATACTTAAAATAAATTCAATATTTTTAAATACTACAGTAGTATACTCTACTGTTAAATGTTTTTATGAATAATTAGTATCAAATAACTTATGATACTGCGAAAAAAGTGACTACTCTAAAGCTTTCAGAATTAAATATAATTTTTGTTTGAAAGCGGCTACAGTCCGTCAGCTCCTGATTTTTACTGGCGGCGAATTCAGATAACGGGGAATGAGACAATGAAAGTAGAAGAATAATGAGATGTTCTGTGATAGAGTATTTTTAACATTTCATTGAACTGAGATCTAATGTTGACGTTATGATTAAAGGATAAAATATGAAAGCGAGTTGACATATCTGAGTTTAGAGGCGTGCGTGATTTGGAAAAGTAGAGTAAGACAATATAAAGTTTTATCACTAAGTCAGAACCACGAGAGATTCAATAGATATAGAAACATGGTCATATCTTCAGATACTGAATATTACAAATATATGTAATGCAATGCTTTTAGTACAAAATAAACGTAACTACACTACAGCCGCCGGATCTTCAGCTCTGAAGTTTAGTTTATACGAAGGGTAAAGGGAAAAACTCGTCCTCTACTGCCAATGAGGAAATGATTGTGTGGGAGTGTACGTCTGCCACAACCAATCACTGCTCTTGACACAGCTATAGCGCGCTAGTAAAGTTTGACATTGCTGAGATGTTGTCAGCTGCATGTCTGCTAACCACATACATAAAGCGGCCCCTCCCACTGAATATCCATATCGGCAACACTGTCGTGGAAACGTCAGGGCCGGAGAATCAGTGACTGGGGTATAAATTAGTTTTGTCAGGACTCTCCCACTAGAGGAGCACCCATGTCTCCGAAACGGAAGTATGGGGTATATTATGTGTGTATGTGTATAACCCATACGATGCTTGTTGAGGCATGGGTTCTCCTCCAGCGGGAGTTCCATGAAGAAGCAAACATTTTACGGTTATTTCCCTACAGATATCAGTGAGTGATATGTGGTCAGCACATTGCCTCAATCATGCATCTAGTAGGTAATTAAATGCTACTAGGATTGGGAAGATCAGTTCAATTTAGATCAGAGGGACTACTTTAGGCTTGAGGTTCTTTACGAGCCGAAAATCTTCATGATATGTATACATGTGGCACGCGCACGCACGCACGCACGCACGCACGCACGCACGCACGCACACACACACACACACATATACACATACTAACCATTGCCTTTGGATTATATTAAGTTCTAATCTGGAATGGACATGGAGACATTTACATTCTATACTGCTGACAATTATTGACTACCTCCAAATCCAACAAATAATTCGTATATATGACGAAGGACTTCAAATATGTGTTTTGGGTAGCTGGATACCAAATTACTATCCGTTATTCGTAACAGAGCATTTGATTGGTCGACCCAAATGACTGAGCCCGGTTACATTTAATGTAAAAGTCTCTCTCCTTTTCTTTTCGTTTTTTCCTTTAGTACCACATCTCCCATTTTAGATATTTTTACGTGCCCTACGCCTCCCGGGTCTTACAGGGACAAGACTCGTCAGGAAGAATTTTTAATTGTGAATACATGCATAGATTTCTGACCACACAATGACAGAGAACCACTCCCCACGAATAATAATACGTTCAATGCAGGGTCCATCTCTGAAATAACTGAAATATTTAGGTCAAGATAGATTCATACTAATCAAGAAAAATACGATACAGAAGTTGATTGTCAGATTTTTTTCGGGGACTATTTCGCTTCAAAATTTCCTGATACATGTTGTACAGGGAGGAAAACCCTGAAAAGAAACATCGACAACGATAATTTTCTCTACCGGAAATTGAAGAACGGTCCCTTTGCTTCCGAGATAACGCTGCTATCCCTAGGCAACAACGAGGACAAAACACAAAGTTCGTGGATTATCTTAAACTCTAAATATCTGAAGAACTGGTATTAAAATATTATGTTGTTTTGTGAATCGGTAGTAAACACAGGCGATATGTAATTCTTATTTGATGTAACAAACGATAACTACCATATAAGCTTATATGAGTACATTAAATTCTCATAATCGCATTACAGGTGCAAATAAAAGATACCGAACTCTTTATTATGGCAATAAAATGAAAACAATGTTCTGAATGATCTCTGAAATGCGGTGATATTTCTGCTTTAAAAATCAAGGGTGCAGTCAAAGAAATTACTTCGTATTGTGCAGTGACTACTACAAGTAATAGCTATGCTCAACTAATAAAATTAACTGTATGGCTTATGGAACCCGCAGGATTAATGCACATCATTTGGCTCATTACCTCATACAATAATTGAATCCAGTTCAGATCTGTGACTTCCAGCTCCCTTAATATCCATCATAATATTATATTCCAACCTGTGCTTAAGCCATCACAATAGTGAATTCTCCTAGGATTTCTCAACAGAAAATAAAACAAGATTGTCACCAATTCAATCCACATGATTTGACAATCTCAAATTACTTGACCTATTAATCCTGACAATGGTAGGATAACGATATAAATTATGGAGTTTTTCCTAATCAAGCGTTCTCCTTTTTACATCTTCATCCCTCATCCCTTATAGAATCAAACATTCGGTTTAGGATCATATTTTGCAATACTATAAATTTGTTTTCTTTCCTTAGTAAAAGAGTTCATGTTTCATACTCATAGAATATGACATAACTAGATTATTTATTTAGGTTTCAATCGTTCGACTTTAAGACATAGCCAAGAAGACGGGAGTTCTTACACTGAATAGTAACACGAATATCCGTAAATCTATTTATGTCTGTATTTAATTATAATAATGGGTATAATATTCATCTGCTACAATGATTCCATATATTACATTTTTATTTGTTTTTTATATTTTATTTTTTTTATTTTTATTCAATATATTTATATTTTATGTCTCTAACTTAACGTGAAACGGTAGAGAGATCAAGAATCTGAAGTGGAGTATTTGATTGAATTAAAAATGCTATAAATAATTATAAATTACTAGCTAATACCCGGCATGCGCTGCTACGCCTAAATAAATGAAAATCAATGTCCTTTTATGTTTAGTTGAATAAGCAAAAGGAAAAATAATTATGAATTTGTACTTTTAAATACCCCATGCTGATTACCCGGCGTTGAATTAGTTTAACTAAAATGAAAAATAATCATAAACATATATCGTAATTATTGTAAGATTCCATGTGCAGATTACCCACTGTTGCCCGGGAATCTACTTATCTTGATCTTCTTGGCATATTTCGTTATTGTGAGTTATCCGTAAAAGAATACCCGCCGTGTGCTCCTTTACTTGCACAGGAATCTACGTACTTGTCTCGATCTTCTTGGCATCAATGAAAGACAAAACGGGTTGTTGTGAGTTATCCGTAAGAGATGAACATATGCTATCGCGGACCTTTTTGTAGTGCTTCTTGAAATATTCAATTCTGTGTACATTAATTTTGTGTATTTGTTATGGTTTAGGCAGTGTATACCATTTAAGGGCCAAAGAGCTACTTTTTCACATTTTCCACTACAAAGGAAGATTTTAAGGGTGTAGGAGTTTAATATCACAACTCTCTTACAGCTTATGTTCATCCCGGAAATCTCCTGAACATTTTGTAAAAGGCCCCATCACAATCGGATCAACGGTATGGCCGCGCATAAAGTACAAACAAACAAACAAACAAACAAAACATTCATTTTTATACATTTTTATACATTTCATTTATTGAATTGCATTATAAATTGTTTGCCATTTTGTACTAACTGAAATACTGGCATAATAATAGTAGTAATATTAGTTGAAAGGTAAAATGATCCCAATCCAGGCCTTAGGATGTCTTGGGGAAGTAAGAGGCTATTCCTTCCACCTTTCCAGTTATTGCGTACGAGATATCAGCCGGGCTGTCAACCCAGTGTAACGGCCCCTTTAACAACATAACACACCTCTGGTATTCATTTCTGTTAGAGGTCGAGTCAACCCCAGAGATATATCTTACGGACTTCAACCAACCACGTTGGGGTGTTCCTCAATAGCAATAGCAGAATTTATGTTTTGTTTTAAAAAATACGTACATTGCTAATAAGAATACTCGCGGTCCTGCTTCACACACACACACACACAACACACACACACAGAGAGAGAGAGAGAGAGAGAGAGAGAGAGAGAGAGAGAGCTATCTTAAGAAACATTACCTGACTGTTTCTTATGCCATCGATCGCTCCCATCACTAGTCATTCCGATTTAATATATAGCATAGTCACTCTCAGAGTTGAAGATATACTTGTTAAAACATACGCAGCGATATGTTTCGTGGTTTTGCAATATTCATAAGAATTTCACTTGTCTATCTGGTATCCTATGTCCTTACATTTACGAAATGTTTCTCCATTTCCATCCATTGTCAAAGTAATTTCCAGGAAGATAAATTGTTCACAATCTCTAACCTCTCGCCATGGTGCGTCCACCTCTTCGTTAAAATTTTAGTAGAAACACTTCCAAGCCACATTTTGATTAGGCTATTGTGACACTTTTACAGACTCAAAAACCATTCGTATAGTAAGGCTGCAACGTGCTCGTAATTGATGTGTATGGTTTTATTTGTGGTATTCGCAGATCAGATCATATTACACTGGCCCTGGAATATTTATTGCATTTCGTCTACCAGATCGGAGAATCAAATTCCCTACTTCATTTCCAAAAATGTATATTCGCATTCACACCTTACTTGTCAAACCGCTTAAATTCCTATAATATAGACACCCGAGTATCAGCACAGTGTACTGCGTATTATCCACGAGGTCTATATTTTACAATTCCGTTTTCCAAAACATGGAAATGTCTTCAGCTCTAAGTGAGAGACTATCAAACTAAAATATCAATCACTAACAATGAAAAATTGTTTGATAACTATGTAATAGAAAAGCGTACTTAATTATTTTCGTTTAGTCGCACATAAAGTTAACCTTTAGAGAAAAATCCACATTTCCAGTACGGGGAATCGAACCCAATGCCTCATTCTTCGTAAACCACAAATCCACGAGAGCTGTTATATTGAAATGCTCGCCATGTTCCTCAAACTTTTCTCCACCAATGTTATAGGTTATCTGTAAGTAACAATAGAAAATAAATGCCAACCCCAAAACTGACCAATTTCAAAGGTTTAATTCGTCGTGATCGAAGGGTATTCCTTATGATTCTAATTTATGTTACTACAATGCAGTCCAGTTTGGTGATTTCGGATAACCATATCCGCCTTGAAACTCTGTTAAAATCGATCGAGGTTATCGTGTGATGAAAATTCAAGACGCGTATACCTTCAGAGAAAACAAAATCTGTCACAGATGTGTGAAAACTTCAAATTTACGGGCCTATTGTTCATTTTTAAGTTTAATTAATAGTATGAGAAATAAAATCCTCAAAGAACATTCGGGTTTTCTGGATTACGGCAACGTAATTTTTGAAATTAGAGAGAAAGCTAGTGAACTGCGAGTGGGTTGAGATCCACGGGTTGGATTTGTGCTGTGCAGAATCGTTAACCAACACTTAACGCATCAATCACAAACCTATTTATCACTCGTCTGGCCATACAAACCCCTGCGACCTCTGGTCCGTGGAGAGGAAAAGGTCAAGTTGTGAAATTTATGTATCCAAGCTCTAGTCACATCTCATTTAAGCGCAAACAAATACATAACCAGGACATGTGAACATTATGCCAAGTCAATGCATCTTCATACTTCAAAGCTAACTTCCATCTACTACTAAATTTATCTAAAACATTTTAGGTTTAATATTTCATACGCTGAATTCAAAGATGTACTTTTTTGCATTTCTTACTTTCCTTATTTAACTCTTTCCATCCTTTCATAGGAAATCAATGCCTATTTCATCTAAAATATTTTAGATTTAATATAGAAGGTGGATTCAAACCTCAATATTTCTTCATTTGTTTAACTCTCCATCTCTTTTTACAAAACTGCGCCTGCCAATGGGACTTAATCTAATATATAAAAATGAATGTTTGTTTGTTCGTACTTTATGCGCGGCCATACCGTTAATGCGATTGTGATGGGATGTTTTGCAAAATGTTTAGGAGACTCTCGGGATGAACATAGGCTATAAGAGAGTTGAGATACTCAACTCGTACACCCTTAAAAAACCCTTTGTATTGAAGAATGTCAAAAATTTCCATTTTTACCCTTAAATGGCTTACGCTACCTAAACCATAAGAAATACACAAAATTAATGTACACAGAATTGAATATCTCAAGAAATGCTACAAAGAAGTCCACGACAGCATATGTTTATCTTTTACAGATAACACAAGAGTCATTTTTGTCTTTCATTGATGCCAAGGAGATCGGGATAAGTAGATTCCCGGACAAGAATGTGCTTCCATACGATTCATCGGATTGCCATGCAAAATGTTTTTGCAAAATGTTATGACTTTCCCGGAAGGTTATAGATTAAAAAAGAGTTTTAATACTCAAGCCCTTCACCGTTACAAATCACCTTCTGTAGTGAAAAAACGTGAAAAATGTAAGTTTAAATGGCTTACGCTGCCTAAACCACAACAATTACTGTATACAAAATTGAATATCTCAAAATACTCTACAGAAAAGTCCGCGAAAGTATATGTTTATCTTTTATGGTAACTCACATTAACCATTTTTGTCTTTCATTTATGCCAGGAAGATCGGGATAAGTAGTTTCCCGGGAAAGCATATAGCAGCGCAAGGCGGGTATTTTTTCATGGATAACTCAAAATTACGAACTTTGTCTTTCAGCTCATTTATGCCAAGTACATTGGGATGCGTAGATTCCCGCGCAACGCCGGATAATCAGCACGGGGTATCTAGAAATAATAACTATATAAATTTATATTTATTTTTAATTTTACTTATTAAACTAAATGCAAAAACACATTATCATTTATTTAGGTGTAGCAGCGCATGCTGGGTATTAGCTAGTATATAGTAATTTGGTCAGGCGAGCAATGTACACTTAGTGACAAAAAAAATGGGCCGACTCTTGATCTCGAATATTTCAAGTTCTAACGCGCGATTCACACGAGTAAACTAATTGCACAGTAGAACTACAATACGTTTCCCTTCTTCATTTGAAGAGTATTCTCCCACGCACAATTAATCAGCGAAAGCTTAGCTCAGTGTAGCTTGATTCGTATGCAGATGGTCACAAATTCGCTTCCCGCTGAGGTCAATTTTTTAATTGTTAAATGCTTTCTACTTTATTCTGTATGTCCATTCTTAAACAAAAAACGTACTAACTATTTGGAAGTATTACTATTTTTATTATTCATATTAATATTATTTATATACTGTTGCGACAAGAGTCACTCTCTCTGTCGGTAATAGCAGACACCTGCCGTCTGCCATTACGCTAATTGTTGTAGTTCATCTGACTGCCGCTTGTAGGCGCCTGAATACAGTAACGCTGAGTTATGTTGGTAGCATTTGGTTATACTGTTGCCAACTTCTGCGTATTGTTCAGGTCTGCAGATGACTACAACACTCTCTCTCAGTGTTAGCCGGGCCATCGTGGGCGATGGTATCGTTTTGATTATTGGAGGTTGAATACCTCACTCAGTCTGTGCCAGTCCGTCGAGGGCGACAGTCCTGTTTTAGTTAAGAGGTTTAGGAACACCTCATTGTGTGTGTTTGAAGCTCGTGTTAGGAGCTCGTTGTGCTTGTTAGGCATTCGCAGTGTGCGGCGGGCACAATCACGTGGTTATTGAGGACCACGTGCTAACTGATCCGAAGTTGATAATCTTCGAGGCCCCTCTAGTCCTAGGAACGGACTTTGATTAAACATTTGATTCTGCTTATTGTATCCACGTCAAGGTTAGCACAGAAATAAACTTGATATTTTCACGATTACATGTGTTTGTAATAACTAAATTTCCCCTTTATAAAATCCAGCACTACCAGAGGAATATTAGGCAAGGAACTCAAAATTGGACCGTGTTGGCAACAACATTTATTAATATTAGTTATTTATTAATATTATCTATTTATTAATATTATCATCTATTTATTAATATTATCATCTATTTATTAATATTATCATCTATTTATTAATATTATCATCTATTTATTAATATTATCATCTATTTATTAATATTATCATCTATTTATTAATATCTATTTATTAATATCTATTTATTAATATCTATTTATTAATATCTATTTATTAATATCTATTTATTAATATCTATTTATTAATATCTATTTATTAATATCTATTTATTAATATCTATTTATTAATATCTATTTATTAATATTATTTATTTATTTATATTATTTATTTATTTATGTATTTATAAACAGGTTTAGAGTGCAATAAAACATCTTCCTAAGCTTTCGAGCTTTTTAAATTCTTCTCTATCTTCTCATTCCAATTCTTCCAGACCTAGCTTCCTCATATCTCTTCTTATATTATCCATCCATCTAAACCTAGGTCGACCTCTCTTTCCTTTTCCAGGTGGAATCCATTCCATAGCTTGTTTGGGTAGTCTTTTCTCTGGCACCCTACGTATATGACCAAACAATTCTAGTTGTCTGTATCTCACAAAATCTAATATTGAATTTTGGACCTTCATTTGTTATGTGATGATTGTGTTTCTGATTTTTTAAAACTTAGAATGTCTAGTTGAGCGTCTGAAACAATCCATTTCAGTAGACATAAACTTTAAACTCAAATTCTTATTCAACTGCCAAGTTTCTGCTCCGTATGTTAGCGTGCTTCGAATTATGGATTTATACATTTCTAATTTGGTATCTATTCTTATATTCTTATCCCACAAATCTCCATTTAATATTGTTATTACCGATCTGCCTTTTTGATTTCTATGTTTTATGTCTTTTTCTTGGGTACATTTTGAGTTAATTTTGATTCCCAGCTAATTACATTTTCACATCATTTGATACTTCCCATTATTAATATTATTATTTATTATTATTGTTGTTATTGTTGTCCACCATCTATGAGCTATTGCTATGCTGGACTTGACATAAATAAACTAGATACTTTAATTGAAGGGTGAAACTGATTCCTCAATAACACATAAAAAATAAATAAACTCAAATATATGAAGATATATTTTATTTTATTACATAAACTTGTAGCATTACTACTAAAACGTAGTACTGCACCCGCAATTAAATTTATACCGGTAGCTAAATAGTGTTACAGAGTTTACAAAGGTAGGAAAATTACTGTAGTGTAAAGTGGGCTTAGATTACATGGCAGAAATTAAATGTTATAGGATGTATTTGAGAAAGAAAAAATGAATAAAAAATGTCAGAGAATTCGAACCCTGGATTTCGCATACATTTTATCTTGTTATAAGTAGTTTAACAATCTACGCTACTCGAAGGTCGGATACTAGTAGCCTTATTTACTTTTGGACTATGAACGTGAGTTGAACTTTATTTAAAAGTCGCAATTTGAATAATGTTGGATTTGTCGAACACTCGTAGATATCTAGAAACTTGCCTCCTTCACTGCTCTTCAACTATTTAAGACGATTAAAACCAAATACAGCGTATTTAAAACATTTAACAATGCATTACCTCGTGAACCGCAGCTATGGCTTTTCGGGCATGCGCAGTGGGCCATAACAGGAACTCTTGCTTTCTGAAGCAGCTCATTCTATTTGTCGCTAAGTGTACACTTAGGAGTTAAGGCTCCCACTTTTTTGGGACAATCGGCACTTGATGTCAGCCGGATTTTCAGCCCTGCGTGACGACCCCTTTTACGCCCAGAACAAGCGTCTGGTACTCATTTCCGTTAGAGGCTGAGTCGACCCCATCTATAATTATTTCAGATGATAATGAATCGAAATTAATAATTTGTAGTATAGCCACCGCTGTGATCTAGTGGTAACGTCGTTGCTTCAGCCGCATATGATCCGGGTTCAATCCCCGGTCGGGACATGTTTCTAGATGAAGTTTTCTTCCTATGTTTTTTCTCACTTTTAAGACAAACATCAGGATACTTTAAGGCCTAAGTAGTTCCTGAACATCACATGGGCCTAGGCATCGCAATCATCCATATCATATTAGCCTTGTTTATTACGAAATGTGTGTCTTTTCTAAATAACTCGTGTTGTCTTTGGAGGTGACCCGACATTGAGCTAATTACTCTTCCGGGGTTAAACTCCATGCCCTTGTGTGGACAAAAAATTACAATTTTAATCGACACTTTAAATTCCTCTCTCGAAAAGTTGTGTCTATGTAAAGCCCGGATGGCGTGAGACTTGAAAATTGACTTATAAACGGAGAAATTGAACTAAAATAAAGGAAGATATGCGCAAAAAATAAATAACGTATGGAGAAAGTGACCAAGATGTATTTTTAATTAGGTGCTAAAATAATTATTTACATTATCTCTCTCTCTCTCCCTCTCTCTCTCTCTCTCTCTCTCTTCTCTCTCTCTCTCTCTCTCTCTCTACCTTACTTTAACCCCCACCATCATAGGCATTTCAACACAACCTGTCTGAAAATAAATTTTAACTACGGGTTGGATAGAGCAGTGAGATTGTTATAATAAATTTAATTATACATATTTAAAAGAAGTAGAAACCATGGAGATTCTCTTGAGAGTTTTCTTTTTTTGGCTACATATCTTTGAATTTCCAATCAAATTATTTTATTAATGTCTTTTATATGGTTTGTGTCGAATGATTAGTAATAATTGTAGTAGTATCTCCAATTCTCTTGTCCAAAGCATGGGGCCTCAACGAGACAACTCCAGTCCACTCTATTCCGAGCCAAAACATTCAATTATCTCTAGGTATTTCCTTCCTCTTGGCTTCCTCTTCCACACTCCTCCTCCTGGACGGTCTATGTATTTTTGTTTTCCTCTGGCTCTGAGGATTCAGAAACAGGGCATCTGTCTGCTTTCTTATTCTTCCTAAGAGTATGGCCAATCCATTTCCATTTACTGCTTTTATTTGGATTTCAACGGGTTCTTCGTTTGCTTGTTCCACACAATTTGGATGAAAATATTATTTGGCTAAAATATGCAAAGAATTTTCCTCCGATACCTGTTTAAGACGACCTGTAGGCTCTTTATTATCTCAGCAGTGACTTTCCAGGTTTCACATTCGTCTAATAATACCGACCCTACATTTGACCTGAAAATACGGATTTTGGTTCTTCTTGTGATTTATCTGGATTTTCACAGATAGTGTAATTGGACAGAAACTTATTATGCCTTATGAATTCTTGATTTTACATCACTATTTGCTCCCCGTCCTGACATACAATACTGCCGAGGTAAGTAAACTCTTTTACTTCTTCTATGTTTCACTGTTTACCCTTACATTCCTCCAATCCTTTGAGTTAAACTTGATTAATTTTGTTTTCACTGAGTTCACTTTCAAGCCAACCATTTTACATATATTCTCGAGGTCTCTTAACTTCTCCATATCATCATAATTGTGTACCAGGAGACAAATATTGCCTGCATAATCCAGCTCTTTCAGTCCCTCAGTTAACCTCCACTGAATTCTCTCTTCTTCTCTTCTGCGACATTCTTCATTACATCACCCATTATCAAGGAGGAAAACAGTTGGTGATAATATACAACCTTGGCGTACTACAGAATTAATTGAGAAGGGCTCAGTAAACTTACCTTCATTAATAATTCTAGTTTATAATTATTGTTTGTTTCCTTGACAATACTAGTGATTTTTCTAGGTATGCCATATTTATCTAATACTCTCCACAAGCTATTTATTTTAATAGAAACGAAATTTGTTTCAAAGTCAACCAAGAAGAGGAAAGGTTGTATATACATTCCTGAGACTGCCAACGGTTATGACCGAAGTGTTGATATTATGATCAATACATGATATATTGTTCCTGAAACCAATCTGTTCTTTCCGCAAGTTGTTCATCCACTCTATCCTTATTTCTACTTTGAATAATTAGCCTCGTTAGCACTTTGTTAAGGATTGAGATTACAGCAATACCTCTTCAATTATTACATTTGATAACATCACCTTTCTGGGGGAATTTAACTAAGAATCCGTCAATCCATTAAACGAGTAAACTATCAGAGTAACAAGTCTCTTCGAAAAGATGGTGCAGAATATATGTCACACTTCCAGGATCTGCTGACAAACGTAAAAGGTTAAGGGTGTTCTGAGCTAATGACATTTTCCGCAGTTTCATATTCCTTCTCAATATCTTAAATATCTTCTTCAGTCTGGACTCTATTTAAAATCTCAACGAAGTGTTCTCGCCTTCTATTTAACTTACCTTATTAATTTGTAAGAATATTTCGATCCTTATTTCTACAATTAGAGATAGGAGTGTTATAAATGTTCATAATTCGCAGGTTCCTATGTATGTAACCGATTGATAATGCCGTGTTAAAATAGGTTGTATTACTTGGTGTATGGTGCACGTGATTTTGCTAAATATGTAGTTGTGATTTTACGAATATAACTGCTGTAAACTTATTATCGCGAAGTAGAGGTTGTAACAATGAACTACGTGTTTGCAGCGAATCTGCTTTTAGAACAGAACCCCTCTGTCCAGCAAAATTAAAATAAATGTAGAATTTGCCAGGTCACGGTGAAATTAAATGGCCCAGAATCCATTAAAAATTTAGCTGAAATTTAACCATTTATCGCTGAGATAGAGCGTTATTTTCATGGAGCCAGGGTAATAGAGCAACATGAAAATTTATATATGATAATGTGCACCATGTTGATTAAATTACAAATTACAGCAAAATTTATTTCCACAATAGTGTTATCAAATGCAATTTCATTACAAGTATGAGATGGGGTGACCGAATGAATAGTAGCATTTAAAATACATAGTTATTTAATTTATATTATATCTGTCTTTCATACTGCATTATATGTTATCACAGGAGTTCCATGTATCATGATCTACATATTGTCAACTGTAGTTTCATTTATCAAATTAAACCTTTTTTTCACTTTGCTAAAACAAACAGATGTAATTATTTTTTCGTAACAACAGGACACCACGTGTACGAATGATCAGAACTCGTGTTTGAATTAAAGGGATAGATAAATATCCCCTCATATGAAATTAATTTTTGAAGAATACGTTAAGAAAGTCAAGATTTTTTTTTTCTAAAAGAGTGAAGTTTGAATTTCAACTCATTTACAAGGGAATTCTCTGCCTTGGAAAAGTAGGATCGCCTTTACGTTTTAACGACGCATTCTTTGTGTGTTGAAACAAAGATATATGTAACGTTTCGATCTGTTTTTGAACGTAAATTGTGATGCCTTCATGTTCGCGAAATTAGTTTACGATTGTCTGATATTTATGAATACATATTAGGTATTTGTGTGAAATGTTCATGCCAGGCACTTTAACGAATTTCCAGAACATATCGTATTCAATTTTAGCGTACTCTGGTAAACACAAAAGTTGCCTTCTAGACTTCCGGAACACAGCTCCCAAGGTGTGAAAAGAATAGGGACGCAATTCGGTTTGTCGAAGCACTTAGTAAGTCATTAATTGATGTGATCCTCTGATGGTGTGTTGTGCTGCCTTGTGTAGTATAATTTCTATATAAAATGGGGATGGAGGACAAGCTTTCTAGTTCCATTGATGAATTCCAGTCATTGTGTTTTGTTTATAGTGTAGTTCGTGTCCGAGAAACCAGAAAAATTCACACGCTCAATATATATGCAGTTTTAATACTCATGAAATAAATACAAAATTATTTGAATTAAGAAAATCTCCAACAAT